>VYXD01010098.1:540645-588635 GCA_013397195.1 Hylia prasina | reverse complement strand
AGGGGAAGGGGGTCTGTGATACTCCTGCAGGAGGTCACTTTACCCAAGTCCTTCAGCACCCAGCTCTCCTCTGCAGTTACATACCAGCAGAAAGTCATTCTCCATATTTCATCATGGTACAGGACATAGCTCAAAGCAATGTTTCAGATTTCCCCAGTTCTGCAGGACAATCCTGCCCTGGAGCAAGCTCCATCATCCATCCTGAGCCACACCTGCCTGTTCCCCCCTCCCAAGGCCAGGCAGCACCCCAGGGAAGCCAAGGCTGCCTGCCCTCATGCCCTGCACCCAGAGCCTGTGCCCGTGCTCTGCTGCACGGAGACAGATCCAACAGATCCCAACAGATCCAACAGATTCCAGCTCCTGACCCCCCACACCAGCCACACCAGGCAAAGGAACCTGCACCCTGCACAGCTCCACACAGTTCAGATAGCCAGCAACCATTTAATCACTCTAATTGTATTACAGAGTGCAAGTATGTTTTCCTTTTTATTTTTTGTTTAGGTTTTAAACAAAACAGTTCAGCTCCTTACTGTGCACCTGCCACTTCACAGACAGCAACTTCCACACCCAAGGGGGCAGGAATCAAATTACCCACATTTCCAAGTCATTAAATTCTGTTTCACTTTCCTCGTAGGTAAGCTTAAAAAAAGAGGCTGCATGTAGAGACTAGGAGAGAAACAAAGCTCGGTCAAGTAGTGCTTTTATAATGATATGCTTGAACAGCAACTTCAGTGTCTGCATCTCAAGAAAGAGCAACACTGTCCTGCAAAAGAAGTGAAGTTTCACCTACATTGGCAAGAATTTTCTTTTTGTGGTCTTGTAGTTTGAATAGATGAGGCAAGGCTTTAGAAACCAGTTTAACTAGACTTTAACAAACCATTAAGCAGATGTGAGCAAGTGTATCTTGTTGAAATATGGATTGGGGAAAAAAAAACTGACATGGAAAAAAACAAGCAAGTGCTAATAGAAATACTCTCGGGCATGTATTTCCAATAAGTGTTCTCTGTCTTTTTTCTTTCTTTTTGTTTTTTCTTAAAAGAGTGGCAAGGTCAGGAAGGAGAAGGGCTGATCTATGATCTACAGCAATCTAAGTTTGCAACTTCAATATTCTGCCAATTTCATCACTGAAGAGAACATTCATAAAAAACAGGAAAGAATCAGCTGGCAGTGAATATGGAGAGAAGAATTTATTTTAAAGCACTGTCAGAAATTTTACTAAAAAAAATCTGACTTTATCCAGTTTAAAGTGATTTTTCACTGGTCCAAAGTGAAATATTTATGTTCCTTGACTACAGAAAGCACAATGCCTTTCAATTACATAATGACACAAGAGAAGGAAAAAAGAATCCCCTACAAATCACTCTCTGCTGGTAAGGGGATGTAGGGCAGGATGCAGTTTATGTATTTTGGTACCTCAGTGGGTCCCATGTGCTTCCAGCAGCTGAACACTGAGTGCAGGATAAACCTTGTGCAATTCCCTGCACTGAGCAAAGCACTTGCAGCTCAGGACTGCAATCACTCACCCCAGTTTTGGAAGGTGTTTACTATTTTTCTCCAACAGTATTCTTATCCAGGCAGATGTTTTTGCTGTGTAATTCAGCTCACAGTGGATATTATGCACTTTGTTTCAAGATGCTGAGTGCTGCATTTTTTAAGGGTAGCAACAATTTGCTTGTGGCTAGAAGTATGACTCTTCTTTAAGTAAAACAGTGACACACCTAAGGCTAGATTTAAAAAAAAGCCGTGTGTAATTATCGGCTTGCTGACACAATAGGTGAAACTGTGTGTCATACTTTATTTGAAGTTTTTTTTTCACCATTTCTCTTTGGAGTGGCAATTCTACCTTCAAGAGTTGATTAAGAAAAGGAATGGCCACTATAAGGAAAAAGATTTTTATGTAAAGCCTTGTAGAGCATTAATACTTGCTAAAATACCTTGCAGTTTTGTTGGAAACCTTACGATATTAAAAACCACACCACCTTACAGCTGTTCATTTGCAATTTTCAGCTTCCACCCTGTGTTTCTCTCCAATCCACCAATTTATTCCCAACAACTGAAGTTGTCATAGGTAGCACAGCCACAGCTCATTGGTTTTACTACCACAGGCAGAGGGATCCCAAATATTGTCATTTGAAAATTTTCTGAAAAGAAAATTATTTGTTTCCAGAAGAGGCTGGAAGTGGAAAGACATGAGCTTCTTCAGAAACAAAACCTCCTGGTATAAATATCTGTTCCAGAGGTCCCACCTACAGCTTTGTGACCGTAAAACTAAATACCACAAACCCTGAAAAATCACAAGGGTAAACCAGCATCAAGCCTATGGAGACCAACATTGCAGTATGACGGGGGAAAGGAGTAAATGAAATATGAAATATATTGCTCAAAGCATCATGAGCAGAAGTTCTGATAAACAGATCAGAATTCTGATAAAGGGAGGGCTTGGACAGTCACAACTGGGCTTTCTTAAGTTTCTATAAGCAACAAGCTTGCTCAACCTAAAAGGAAACTTTTACAGTTCTTCAACTCAGAGGATGAAAGCAGAGGTTTTATTTTCATCAAGGGGCTGACCAAACCTAGAAAAATTACCAGATTTGAACCAGATTTGAACCAGACTTCAGGACAAGTCTGGCCATACTAAAGGTTTGCTGGCAGTGAGAACATGAATGTTAACTCTGCAGAGCTGTTACCACCCTGCCAGAGCCATTTGTTACCACTCTGGTCACAGGTGACAGCATGCCTTCACTGCTGCCATTAGTGCTGCTTAGATTAAAAACAACAATACAAGATTGTACCCACAGGATTCTTTCACTGTGCAAACACATCTTCAGGTACCTTCAGTTAAGAATTTCGTACTACTATATATATAACATATAACTGACCATGAACTCAGCTAGAAGTGAATTAAATATGACCCTTCAAAATCAAATATCACATTAATAACTTACTGGGGCAAATGTCACTGTTGTTAGCATGCCAAAGTGAAGCAGGGCTATCCTGGAGTTTCACATGCTCTTTCCAAAAGTTATCCCAAAGCAGTGGATGGCATCACATCCTAGCACAGCTTAGAGTTACCATACTCACCTTTACAATCTATGCCAGTGTAGATGAAACATCATCAAAACACCATGAAACACTTTATGAGAGAAACAAGGCTAAAACGTCTCAGCATTTCTTGTCTGCTCACTATGGAAAAAATGGAAGAAAAATGGTGCAGGTTCTTAGACAGGAAGGTTTTATCAAGGTCTCAAAAAACACCAGGAGCAAGTACCACAGGACAGAGATCTGCTGGGTGACCCTGCATTGAAGGACCAGCACTGAAAAGTGAAGCTACAGGGGTAAAAAACAGTAGGGACCAGCCATGACACTGTATCCAGGAATAAAAATGGATTAATTCACAGATTGTCTCAAGATTGTCTCAAGGAACTTTAAAAAGTGTTTTTAAAGAAGAAACAGTCATATATTCTTTGGGAACCTGCTGAGCTCAGTAGGTAGCCCAGTGTTGGCATAGTAGGCTTTTTGGATGAGCTTGAAATAGTTCTGTCAGCAATCTAGAAGAAAGGAAGTCTCTAAAAATTAAAGCAGATATTCAGAACCACAGGTCACTGTATAGTTCAAACTTCTTTCTTTCTATTGTTTTGAAAAAGAAAATTCTAAATGACCACTGATCAAAACCCTTCTGTTGGAGACAAAGCTGCCTGAGTTGCTGCTGTCAGTGGCTGTATTAAAAACGTGCCAAGAAACTGCTAAAAGCCACCTGTGTGTTTGCAGTGCAAGTGACACGTTAAGAAACCCTGAAATGTCAGCCAGTGTGTGGCCAACAAAAAGTCCAAACAATACAGAGAGAATCCCAGAGCCAAGGAGGAGGGAGAACACGAGACAAAAGAAAAAAGGTAAAACCAGTTTGCATCTGCAAAAATCTCAACAGTATTAAGTGAAAAGTTGCAGCAACTTCTAGTCCACCATTGCAGTAGCACAGATCTGGAAATCTCTTAGTTTTTACTTTTGAAAGTCTTTTGAAACAGAAACCATGGATTGAAAAAGAGCTACACCAGGCACTTCCATTCAGTGCTAAGTGAGATCCTGGACTCTGCTCTGCTCTATAAAACCACAAGGTATCAAAAGAGGAAGAATATTCTCATGTATTTGATAACTTTAACTCCAACATCTTCTTAGTAATAATAAAACCCCCACTATTCAAAAGTGCTGTGTTACTAAGAATTCAGTATCGCCATATAAGGTTCTTACCCCTTCGAGAAACTGGAAGTGGTTTTATTTTTTATTCAAAATAATCTGTGAATTGGAACACTTCAAAAGAAAAATTATAATTTGTACAGAAGTAGCTGAGATGTACTTTATTCTTTTAGACTTAACCTGCCCAATTTGCAAGCTGTAAGCTGGTCAATAAAAATATGCTTTATTCTTTGCACGACACCCCTTTGAAGAAATCCCAGAAATCTTGGATTGTCAGGAACAAGACACACCTGAAAAAGTAAGAAACAACCTCTTCCTTAAGTTTTCTCAAATCTTTCTAGCCCTTTATGACTCCATAAAGGAACTCCTCCATTTTAGAATGGTTTGTTCTATCTACCTCTACTGAACTAAGGTTCCAAATCTTCTCTCTCTCTTAAACTTCTCATCTTAAACTCCCTGAGTTGATGTCACTGAGCTCCCCACAGAGAAAGTGGATCAAGCAGACAAAAGATGACACCCTGCCAAAGCCTCCACTGATTTCTCTTGTCCCTCTTACAGTGAGTTTCTTTGGATTCTCCTTTGAAAAACAGGTGAACAGAGGGAAGTGGAGTCATCCCAGCTGATAAGGAAATACTTAGATATGTTCACATCACTGCCATGCCACTCATCTGCAATTCTTTACTTTTCATCTATTGAGCACAGATGTTAGCAAACACCCTAGGTTTTACCAGATTTAAAAAACGCCCTGTATGAGTTTCCTGGTGCCAGGGTGTCACAATAGGACACAGAATGAAGGCACAGCACACAAAGTGAGCTTCAAAGGCAGGAAAAAGCAAGTTTATATACAACTAAGGTTTATATAGTTTTCCAGGGATTGCCCCTGGATTGGAGGGAGAAGTTGCCACCTCTCCATCCACACTGGCAGAGACAAAACCCCATCAAATGTCTGTCCTCGAGAGAACGTACACAAAGATTGCTTTTCCCACAAGACTCCACTTCAACATGTACACATTCGAAAAGCTTTAGAACTGAAGTCAGACAACTTTAGAAATTCTCAGAAGGCTGTAACAACTCTGGGTGACGGCGGGGCTCACCTGGAGATGTGGCTGATGAAGGGGATGAGCTCGGCGGGCTCGTAGGCGCGCGCGAAGGCCCAGCACACGTAGCACGCCGCGTCCCGGACGTTGGAGCCCACGCTGCACGCCCCCCTCTTCTCATCGTACGTCAGCGCCTTCAGCATCACAGGAACCACTGGTGCAGCAAAAAAAAATGCACACAAAGCAATAATTAGCACCTTCAAGACTATCTCATTCCGCCCCCTGCCATGGGAAGGGATGGCTTCCACTATGCCAGGGTGCTCCAAGCTCCGTTCAGCCTGGCCTTGGATCCAGGGGCAGCCACAGCTTCTCTGGGCCTCACCACCCTCACAGAAAAGAATTGCTTCCTGATATCTGACCCAAACCTACTCTCTTTTAGCTTAAATCCATTCCCCCTTGTCCAGTCACTACATGCAGGAGTCAATAACGTTTTTTTACAGATAAAAGAGCTTTCAAAACCTGTAAGGATAGTTCTTTAACACCCTTCTAGAAACACGTTGCCACTGCTCAAGAAATATGAATGCAGGGTCCCCCAGAGGGCCTTCATTTGGTATCTGCACATCCAGATAGCAAATGTGAATACGTCTCTCTCTAGATGGCACAACTGTATTAAATTAATAATGTCTGCAGAAACAACAGCTTCTACAAAAAAAAAGAAACAATTTCTCTCTCAGTTTTCTTTCTTGTATCAAATTTATCAAATGCATCTTTTTTCCTTAGAAAATAATTGTCACAGGGTGATCCCATTAACAAGAAATGGGATCACTGAGCTGTATTTCATTAGCAATCTGTGCCTGGATATCCTTGAGTGGATATAATCACAAAATAATTAAAACTTCCATGTGCCGCCCATCACTGTGTACTGCTGCTTTAAACACAAAGATAGATACTATGACTGGAGAAGTGAAGTGTTAAAAGGCTGTTTAAATTCATTTTAAGCTTCTAAAGAAAATCAAGCAGTCAATATAGGGATGGGTGATTTTGGCTAACAGGAGCGCTACAAGGGAGAAAGCACAGTTCCCATTGTGGAACAACAATACAGCAGAGATGGATGGATTGTTGGACATTTCCCAGTTCCTAAGAAACTGCAATGAAAGTATTTAAAAATGCTGCCTAGCTTGTTTTGAAAATTGCTGCATCAACTGATGGGAAAAATGGAATTTGCTGGTTCTACAGGAACACTCGAGCAGGCGCCACAGGCAATTTTGCAAAGCTGCAGCACATTTCCCTCAGTGCAAGTGACCACTCCAGCTCCTTCCAGCTGTGAGCACAGTCCCACCTCTGTGCAGGGAAGGAAAAGGGGCAAGGGGGCCCCTCCAGCACCTCCTCACATTTGGATTGTCTCTGTGAAAGAAAAAAAAATGTATTTTTGCAGTTTACTGTCCCAAATGCTGGGCACAGCACCAAACGGTTTGTCAGGGTCAGGGACAGTGGTGATGCTCCAGGGTCTGTTGGGCAACTTGAGCTCTCACACCTCTCTGAGCCCCTTTCCTACATCTGGGACTCACAGCACTGCTCTGTGTGACTGCCAGGTCTGGAGACACAGAAAAGGAAGGAAACAACAGTGGGCACTGGGGAGGTGGGACTAAGAGGGGAAACAAGGTAAAGTGTGCAGCACTAGTAATTAGAAATACAAGAACAACAAAAGAAATATTGATCTAGGGGGCATCTGGTAAAGTTTTGTGCTACCACTGGTTGAATATTTACTGGTGAACCATAATGGGAAATGCTAAATAAAAACTACTTCTGACACAAGTGTGTGTATGTTCAAAAAAGCGGGCCCAGCATTACATTTCTGGGTGGTTTTTAAGAGCTATAAAAACCCAAAAGAAACACCACCCAAAATTCCAGGTTTAACTTAATTTCTTGCTTTGGAGTTCCTCAAACACCACGTCAAATCTTAACCTAAAATCACTTTAACCAAAAAAATCACAGATTTAAAAATCCAAAAACTTTATGAAAGAAGTCTTCCAGAAGAAACTTTAGTTTGGTAGGGCGGAGACAAAAGTCTTTGATTTTTGAAGTTCTGAACATGCCTTTTTTATTGAAAAGCAGGAGGCTGGAAGATGCAGCAAGGAGAAGATCTGAACTGATCCTTAACTTTACAGGTTTAACTTTAAAAGTTCAGCTTTAATTTTACAAGTTCCCGTTTCTTTCACAGATCTACCATCTTTATGGTTTATCCACCAAAACCAGAGGATAAATAGTGCCCGCTCTCAAGCTGATTATTCAAACAAAATCCACCTGTGCAGGTCTGTGAAAGCACAAGAAAACACAGTCACCTTTACCTGTAGCCTGAAGGTATCAATAAGCACCTGCTTCACCCCACCCTGCCATGCCCAAGAGCGTCACGGCAGTTGCAGCACAGCCCTGTGCTCAAGCCTTGGAAAATAAAGAAACAACTTCTGGCATTACAAACAACAGGGTTGGGTTGGGCTTTTTTTCCTCATGCTGGAGACAGGAGCAGAGATGTTCTGCTTTTTAAACACAGATTTTACACAGTCGGGTGCTCAGCACAGGTGAGAGATAATAAAAGCCTGGAGAAGGAGCTTGTGGGAGACACTGGATACTGAAGGGTTCAATGTATTTAAATGAAAGATCCCTTACATTAGTCCTTTAAAAACAAACTTTACACCAACCTTGACTATAACCTGTGCCATCCAGAGCCCTCTGTCACTTTAACTCCACATTTTTTTTTTTTAATTTAGTGCAATGTTTATCATATAAAATATACAAATACAGCAGTCAAAAAACAACAAAAACCTGTTCCTCAGCCCTAGGGCTTGTCTCCATAAGAAAACAGCAAAATGTCAAATCGGCCTCATTTAATTCAAAACAGATTTTCATTGGATCTGGGGTTAAATAAGAATTGGCTAAATTTAGTTTCAAACTAAAATATGCGACTTAAAACAGATTAAGTCAATGTTATCTTACACAAGCATTATGTTTTTATAGGGAGTGTTCAGGCAGAGAAGCTGTTTCAATCCATAAAAAGTACCTTCCAAATCTTTCTATTTTAGAATTATGTAAGAAAAAGTACTACAAAGTGGACATGTGCTATTCCTGAAGGGTCCACTGTGCACCGTGTCACAGCAGGAGCAGCTACAAACACTACAATTAATGAATGATGAAGCTTAAACTTAGTAATATATTCAACATGAAGAACAGCAATTTTGTTGTTCAGATTTTTCTTCAATGAAAACCAACTCAGTGCAGAAGTGAAGGTTCAGCCTCTTTGTGAGCCTCAGGCTTAAAAAATCTGGTGCCAGACATCTGCAGTGTGTTGTTTCCTAAAAACATAACTCTGGCTCCCCCATGTACAGAAAATCAGGTTTGAGACCACTCACTCCTACATGGCACCTTGGCCTCTGGAAAGAGGCAGATCCTAATTGGAACTTCCTTAGGGCTCTTGTACTAATATTTACTGGATCAACACAGATGCAAACACCAAAAAGTTCAGATTAGGCCCATTACCAGAAATAACAACTTGCTTAAAATTCTGCCAATCATCTCTGAATTGTTCTCATTTTCTAGATAAGTTGTGGACTCCAGAATCTGCCCTTAAAGGGCTCTTTCATCGAGAGGGTGAAGCCTCCAGTGGGGATCAGGAAATGCATGTGCTGTTTTGGCTGTGGAAAGTTCTCCATGTTCCTGCGAGATGCTCCGACATCACATCCCCAAGGGCAAGTGCCTAAAAACCACCCACAGGTGACCTCTCCTCTGCCATTCCTGCCTCCAGGGCTGACCTCATTAGGAGTTTGCCAGGGAAGGAGGAAGAGCAGCACAGCTCCTGCAGGCCCAGAAGGGATGTGAGGAGTGAGGATCTCCGAAGCTGCTGTAACCTCCTGGTTGCCCCCAGCGCTGAGCCCACACACGGCTGGGCACAGGCAGCTCCACAGACCCCAGCAGCTCCCTGTGCCCCGTGACTGCAAAGGGCTCAGTCTGGCTGGCTGCAACCTCCCTTCAGTCTCTCACTACGTAATGAATTAAGAGAGTCTTTAATTATATGGTCACGTGGTGGTTTTTCCATGGAGCTATCTCAGCCAGCCCACAGGACAGACCTGCTCCGGAGATGAATCACGGCAGGGCAGCAGAGGAGGTTGTTGTCTGCCTGGCTGCTGAGGGTGGAAAGCATGGAATGCAAAGGCTGCCTGTCAGACTGACAGAAGGGGGTGGTGGTTAAGCTGGATGTTGCCCCAAAGACTGTTTGATACCAGTTCTGGCTCTTAAAGGCAGTGTTTAGGAGCTGGACACTGGCTCTGGTTGCCAGGTCCCTCTGCCATGGGCCAAAGGCAGCCTTGCACCAGTGCCCCAGCACTGACAGGAGTGCGGGCTCAGGAGGGTGGCCAGGGGCCAGGCAGGAAGCAGACAGACCTGGATTCCAGCCAGTCCATCCCAACATCCTAACACAGCCCTAAAAGCTCAAAGCCCCCTGCCTGGCTGGCACTCAGAGCAGCAGCTGACCCAGGACAGTTCTGAAATACAGAGCATTCCATGTTTGGGGGACTCTCCTACCCACTCACACCCAAGGCCAGACCAGAGACCTTCACACAGGTGTACAGCTGGCAGAGCTCTGCCCCTGACTGAACCAGCAGAAAACTGCAGTTAAAGACATGAAGGAACATGTGGAGAAATCCTACTGAGCAAGTGAATTACTTACTCTAAAGGAGTATAAAAAATTCTGTAAACTCATAATACTGCATGTCAGAAAAGAAATATCACCCAAGAAAGCCCAGCCTTAAGGCTAAAGTTGTGCAATACCGAGATAAACCCCATGGTGAAAAAGCCAGAAGCAATTCATTGTCATTTATTCTCTGCTCAGTGTTTACCCCATCTCCCAGTGGCGCTGGGGGAGGGACCTTTCCTGCTTCAGCTCCAGACACAGCATTTCTTCCTGCTCATACCTGCTGGCTAGTGAAAAAAAAATAAATCTGCACTATTTATAATGCTTCCTTGCTAATTTGAAAACTATTACGGTGACATAGGCATTATAACTTTTTTAAAGGCTCTTTTCAAGACCGTGCATCACTTTTAAAGTTCACCTGCATGTTAGAGAGAAGGAATTCCTCCATAACCAGCCTTTCAGGTTTGGGTGTTCTCAATTTTCTAAAGAGTCCACCTAAGACAGGTAGATCTTTTTTTTTTTTTTCTTTCACATCTTCCTGTATCTCTGATGAAAAGCACCTGGGATTTTGCCAAAAGCCTCACAATTCACCACCACTACAGAACAGACCAACACAGTGCTGACTTCTTGATGCATCGTCCCTCTCCTCCAACCCCTGGCTGCTGCAAACCCATAACAAACCACTTACTCTGGAATATGAAAACACAGAAGGTAATCCTTCAAAACAGAGAACATAAACAAGTTTAGGAAACTACATAATGCATTTCCATAAGACTATTCAAAGCCTAGTCACAGTTAAACCCCCTTCTAAAATGCATTGGAAAGCAGGACTGAGTTCACTTTTGGTTTGGGTTTGGTTTTTTTCATGAATGGCACAGTGAGATTGGACAAGCAAAAATGCTCCTTTTGTCCATTGTGTGTAGAGTTTTTCTACACAAAGGAGACTTTGTTTTAAGTATATCTAGTTATATATAATTATCAGTAAGCACCATTCCCTCTACTCTCAGATAAAAAGACAAAATATACAAGAATCCAATCTTTTCTCCATAACAGCACATGATCAAGCCTTCTCTGTACCAGGAACAGACAATTGGGTACTGCCCCAGAGCACATATCCATTCTAACCAAAATAACAAGAAAAAATTAACAACAGAAAATCAACAAGGGATTAGAACCAGAAGCTGAGGGAATTTAAAATCACAGACACAGCAGCCACATGTACACAGATACTCCTTCAAATCTGTAGCATCTGCTGTTGGGACTGAGTCCATTTGAAACCCTCTGACAGCACCAGAGACTTCATATCATACAAACTGTTCACCACGAATACACTTGATAATGGAATATCTTTGAAACAGAAAGCAAACATCAGCTGAGAGTACCAGTGTTTTCTATTTAAACCATGAGCTTACCATTCAGCAGAATAGCTCAAAATGGGTCCCTAAGTCAGGATCCTTTTGGATCCTGGTAGAGTTGTGTCTTACCTCTCTGAAAATGTAAAAAGCATCATGATTTTGTCATGGAATCTCATGATATCATAACCTGCCAAGTCCCCTCTCAAACGTGCCCCATTTCAACACTCCCTATTTCCTTCTAACAGTTTTTTGATGCTCCTTTTATTCGGAAGGTAACTTATGAACAGAAGGAATTAAAGCTGGTTCTGCACATTTTTCACTCTTTATTACTACTTTTCATTTATTCTGACATTAAAAATAATCAAATTCCAGATTCAGATCAGTTGTACTCATCCACCAGTACCAGACTCCTGAATCTGCCATTATCCCTGGATGCACTCAGCATTATTTCCTTCTGTTCAAATGCTGCTTTCATTGTTGCCACTGTTTAAAAAGGAGCAATGGATTGTTGACTATCCCAGTCTTTTCCCCATGAATGGGTAGGGGTATTTGAGAAAGTAGGAAGATTAAAAGTAACGTCTTGCTGGCTGGAATCCTCCCAAAACAAGCACAAATTCACTGAAGTGTAACCACAGGGCTCTTCCAATCTGCTCTCCCTGGCTTCCTTTTCTTACTCTTCAGTGATGCAAATGTCTTCAACCTTAACTTTGCACATACATGATTTTGTAGCAGAAACAGGATCACAAAATGCACAGTGAGCATTATTTCCTGGTGAAACCCTAATATGGATTACATTTGAGAGACTGTCCCTGGATTTCAGCACAGACAGCTGGGACTGCCCAGCACTCAGCAGGTCCTTGAGAGTGACACCAGAACATTCTTCAGCTCACCACCAAGACGTTAAGAACGCCCAGGAAGGTTCATGTTCCTCTACATGACACACCTTATTAGCTAGAAAGTTTATACTGTGCTGTCATCAAGAGAAATTTTAATAACGTCCTTTCACAAGCAAACCAGAAATTCAAGTAAACTAGGATTCTCTTGTTTGTTTAGTATTTATCCCCACCCAATTAAATATAAAAAAACCCTATAAATAATAGTCTGAAGCCTACAAAACCACAAATACAGCACAAAATAAAAGCTGTGAAATCATGCTGAAACCACACTGAAATGTAAGTTTTTGGTTCTAGCATATCCTGTAGAGTAAGGAATATTTCATTTTGGGGTGCTGCAATTCCAAATGTAGAATCACACACAAATCCATCATAAAAGCTGTGAAATCATGCTGAAACCACACTGAAATGTAAGTTTTTGGTTCTAGCATATCCTGTAGAGTAAGGAATATTTCATTTTGGGGTGCTGCAATTCCAAATGTAGAATCACACACAAATCCATCATCAGGTCCTGAAATTTTAGTTAACTTCAGGCTATTTTGCTAAAAAGGTTTCTCCCACATGCAGATTAAGCTGCATGATCCCTTCTAATAACAACTGAAATTTTACACCTAAATGGTGACATGTAATTTCAAATGCAAAATTGTAACAGCCAAGCTGCCACTCATGAACTGCAGTATCAGTATTTTTCAATGAAAAAAAAATAAAACATGAGGTTGTATTTGCTGGTTTATATTCCCCACTTTAAAAATGTATCAAACTAGTAAACAACATATATTAATCATATGAACCTTTATAAAATTTGACATGTTTCAGAAAATAACTGAAAGCTAAAAACAGGCTGAGTCTCAGAGTATTTGTTCTATGCCTCCCTGTTCTCTGGTGACAGCAGCATTACAGCAGCCCCACACCAGGTATGGCTCAAAGAAAAGTGAGTTTATACACCCTGGAACTGCACATGGCATAGCTCAGGTCTTGCTGCTGGATTCTATCACAATTCTATCATCATGGAGGCAAGAAAACTAGCTCAGAATCTCTGGTGTAAGTTTGGAAACTAAAGCACAAAAGGAAAAAATATTTGGCACAAAAATCACTTTTAAAAGAATACCTTTGGAAAGAGAATTGTAACCAGAGCATCAAGCAGAAGCTGAAGGCACATTTTGCATCCCTGTCAGAATGACTGACAGGGAAAAGAGTCACCATTAAAAACCCTGCCTTATAAACAGTTCATTCCTTTGCCTACAGTCCCAATTCCTGCTGTTTCCCACTTCCCCCAAGATGTTTCACTGCCCAAGGGCGAGGATGGGAACCCAAAGAGAAATCATCCTAGCTCCAGACCAA
Organism: Hylia prasina; assembly: GCA_013397195.1. Classification (NCBI taxonomy): domain Eukaryota; kingdom Metazoa; phylum Chordata; class Aves; order Passeriformes; family Sylviidae; genus Hylia; species Hylia prasina. Next base: position 575,134 of record VYXD01010098.1, on the reverse strand, counting down.
ACAGCACAGGCCACAAGAAATATCTAAAAATGGGATCTGCAGTTGCTATTAACTGCTGAGCTTTTATTCTTTTCCCATACAAGTAATTTGCTCCAGTAATCCTGAACAAGTGGCTCCCAAACACCAGCACAGTAATCTGCCCAGACGTATCTCCGGAGTCAGGGGCTGGATTGTTATGAAAAACAAAGGCACATTTCAAAGGTGTTATTCAAAAAACATTAAGACTAATAACTATTCATATGGGATAGAAAAAAATAATTATGAGAATATTGTAGGAGAATCACGTCGTGTTTCGGGGCATGGTTACTGCAATTCTGTTCACATCCATTTGCCCCCTTCTGGGAATGGTGTGGAACAACCCAGCCCAAACATGCTGATGCTGAGAGCCAAATCCTTCAATAACTTCAGTTCAAGTGAAAAAAAGCACTTTCTTAGCTCAAAGCCACATATCCAGACACAACCCAGGTGACACAGGCGAACACTGCTGTTCCTGTATGCAGGAAGCTGAGCTTCACCAGCTCCATATCCACCAGTATCCACATTTACCTGTGATCATGCTGCTCTCCTGGAATAACTCATGAGCTCACAGATTGGTAAGGCACCTCTGCAAAGACCTGGAAAAATTCCTGGTGATGGAAAACCAGTGGCCATCCCCTGGGAGCAGCACTGGAGTCCTGAGTGCAACCAGCAGGGCCAGTCCTGGCATCAGAACAGAAGGGCAAGAACTCTCTGATTAATGTGGAGGTGATAAATGACTGGAGCAACACCTGGCACACACTGACACGTCCAGGGAATGGAATTCTGAAGGGGAAAACACAACTGAGATGAGAGCTGTATCCAGATCAGGGTAAGTTTACCCCATCTGGATGCAGAGTTTCTGCGACTGACATTTTGTTTTCTGTTTAGTGCTAAAGCTGAGCCAAAAAATTCATATAAAAGCACATACAAGGAAGTTTGTAATATTTAGAGAATGACAGAAATATGCTACAGTAATTAAATCCAGGAAATTCAGCTACAGCTAAATAACACTTACTTAATGCTGAATTTGAAAAAGAACCTAGAATAAAGAAGTATATTCTACACCAAAGAAGATAACACAAAGCTACAGGCCCAGAGGGATACAAAAATAGCCACACTTAAAAATAAAGGCAACTTGGCAGAAACATATCAATAAATCCAAATTTTACTATGTATTAAGAGTCCTGGTGCCCTTAATTAATCTGACCTGTGCTCAGGTAAATGAAAAAGGTGCTACCAACAGGGGACTGGGGTCATAGGACACTCAGGATGTGATCAAGTGAGTTAAAAATAAGTGTGGAAACAACATCACTGCAATCATGATTTAGTATTTCTACAGGTCTGCATAAACAGGAGTTCTCATGGGGTGTCCTCTTCTGGGGTCCACCAAAGAATCTTCTCCCCTAGATCTGGAATTTTAATATCATCCAAGCCCCAAGCAAAGGAGAATTTACATGAGCTGTTCTTTTTCTTCCAGTTCTACTTCTCTTGCAGCTGATTTCACTGACCTGACTGGAAACAGCAGCTTGCAGGAAGCACCTGGGTTTAAAACCTGTTCCATGGGTCAATGCAGCAACTGGACATCACATCTCCCCTCCAAATGCAAGGTCAGGCAATGGGGAGGAGTGGCAAAAATAAAATCAAAGCTCCAGTTCTGACTGTCTGTTATCCCAGTTCAGTCAGCTCTGCTGAGGGAGTCCAACAGCTTCCTCTAGATGCCACAAATTGAAATTTTCTTTCAGAGAAGTTTCTGAATACAGACAGTATTTCAAAACTTCAGTATCTGAATACTGAAAGATCTTTCTCCCCTTTTCCCTTAGAAATTTCTAATACACACATTTTTATTCAAAATATTTTACAACTAAATGGAAGAATTTATCCCATCTTAATCCAAAGGATTTACAAACAACTAGAGAGTAATGAGACAGTAATATTACACTTTTTATACTGCTATGCTGCATTATAAAAACATAGTAATAAAAAATAATTAAGGGAAAAAATAAAACATACCACAAGAGCCACTCTTTTACCTTAAAATTAGTGATCACTTATAATTTGAGTTTTCTTTTTAGAAAGTTACACCAGCCCAGCAAGAGGAAGCATGGTGACCTGCATACCCACACAGGGAAGTAGATGTCTGTAAATAATTCCACCAAACCAAAGGCAACACCTTTAAAATGATTTTTAAGACACCGCTTTCAAGACTGATTTTCAACAGCTTTTATCCACTTCCTAAACAGGTTTTGCAGTGATTATTTCCTTAATAATTTTCATTCCAAAAATTCTTACTTTTGCCAACCATAAAATCCATCATACATTTGAAAGTTTCAGTAATCTGCAGCTGTCTTATCTACACAGCAGTGAATGAAGCAAGAGGGTTCTCATGTTCAGAAGAGAAGTTTTAACATCTCTGTAATATTGGAATTAGTAGCCAAAAGCCCCTTTGCTTATGCATTAACAGGAGTGGCTTTTAGACAGAGATAGAAGTATCAAAATGTTTTCTTTCTGCCAACTTGTATAGGAGAGGAAATCATTTCCCTGAACAGCTCAGCCATGTCACCAGGTGACTGGTACATTGCACCAAGAAATTTGTCATTTACAAACTCTAACAAAAAAAACACAACTAAAAGCCAGTCCCAACACTTATCAGTGGGTGAGCAGGTGACTTTCCCATTTCACTGCTGGATTTCACAGGTCCTGAGCAAACACACAGCCATGCCAATCAATCCCTCCTGCAGTGACTCCTTTCCCTTTCCAGGACCTGTACATTTGGCTGTCGATTATAGACAAGCTTTGGCAGGTTCCTGTGGCAAGCAAGCTTGGAGTTAGTTCAGTCCCGCCTTCAGAAAGGAGACTCATGAAGGACAAAAATTTAAATAAAAATGAAGAGGGGGAGGAAAAACAAAAAGAGCAAGAATATTAAAGCTACAAAGGCATTCAATAAAAAAAAAAAAATCAGTCTCTAGTAAATGAGCAAAATCATGTTTTATGCTTTGTTACCCCCTGTGCATAGTAATTTCTGTCACCCACGAGTCACTTGTACAAAACTTAAATATCCTCGGTGTTAACTAAGCCATTTCTGACCCCACAGTGCAAACTGCCTGCCAGAGGAGCTGCCAGCAGAGCTGAGAGCAAAACTTGGTTGTTGGAGGGCACGGAGCGACGGGAGCTCTCTTCGATAGCCCAGATGCTGAGGTAATGCTCAATGAGAGCGGTGGACGCAAACAAATGAATCGTAGCTGCAGGCTGGAGTAATATCAGGTGCATCTCTACACCCCGAGGGCTCAACTCCTACACGCTCAGGTCCCTCCCCTGGAACAGCCTCCTGCAGTTTCACTCAGGGCTCAGGCAGAGAACAGGTACTGCTCTCCCAGCAGTGACAGCTCCAGCTCAGCGCCCGCCCGGCAGCCCTCGGACACCCCAGTGCCCGGTGAGTACCCTGCTTTAGAGCATTTCTTGAAGTAAAACCTGCTCATATTAAGGAGTAAATCTGAGGTGCTCAGTTCCCAGCTGTCCCAGCAGCCAGGGTTACTCCAGCAGGTGCACTCACGGCACCAGTCTCGGCTCTCAGCAGAAAGTTTCAACAGGAGAGGGGAATATTTCAGTCTGAGAGAAAACCTGACTCTTGCAAGTTTTTACAATAATTAACTCTCGTTGGTGCAAAGGGTTTTCAGCACCTTTAACTCTTTTTTTTATTCAGGGAGTTAATATATTGAAGTGTGACAAAAAGATGTATTGCTTAAAATTGCTGTGTTTCCTCTGCCAGCTCTGCTTCCTAGAGTTGTGTCAGATTCATCTGAAAAGCTAATATGAAAATAATGTGCTCCAGCTTTGAGTTATTAATTTTTCCAGCTTCTGGAAATTTAGCAGAAAATCAGATCATTTTCTATTTTCTAGTCAATTAAAGTGTATAAAGACATTGATTTATTAACTTGCTATGTAGAAAGATTTTTATTTCTTATCCACGCTGCCTGAGCAAATCGTTTAATCTCTGTTTCTGAGCTTCCTCTCGCACACTCGGACGCACACGGACAGACAGACAGCATTTCCCGTGGGTATGTACCTCACACACACACACACACTGCCCTCCCAGCCCACTCCTCTCACCCCTGTTTCCTCCTAATTAACAAACAGCTGCATTAAATTTTATCTTTCAGTTTCAAGGACCTGGAAGTTTAGAAGGGAGGGGTGGCTAATCGCTGGAAAATCTCAGCTAGAATAAAACTCACAAATCTTGTTCTTGCAACACCCTGGGTAGGTGACAATGGCATGTCCTTGGGTTATGCAATAATGCCACATCACAATATTTTAATTATAGCATGTCCTTCAAAATGTTCCACCCCAGTGAGTCCTCCTGGTCAGAGAGATCCACATCACCAGAAGGAGCCTGCAATAATAATGGGGTGGGCATGAGCAGCTGTTACGTACTTTGCTGAAGCAGTGTCCTAAAAAGAAATGTAATTACTGTCCTTGCTTGTAATAAAAGACATTTTGAAATTTCCTCTTTGATCAACTGGGCATCTTAAACAATTTAAACTACGTAAAACCCTAAAAAAACAACCTGGACAGATATATATGCACATATCTATGTGTGTGTATGAATACACTTGTGCATATGTGTGTATATACACTTATCCCCACGGACATTTTTGTTTATATATTTACACACAATGTTCAACTACATTCCTGTTTTCTTTAACCTGCCAACAGGTTAAAGGCAAGAAGGGAGCAACAACCTGCTTTTAAAAATAGAAGGAAGGAAACTTGGAGCAGTCAGTGTCAGGCTGGAAAGGGCGACAGGTTCGAAAGCCATGAGGAGGTTACTAGTGACAAAAACAAACAACTAAGATAACCTCAAGTTTAATCAAGATTATCTGAATAACTTGTTTTCAATAAAACTATAAATAAATAGCACTACGGCGTTTCAAAACTAGGAAATTATAGTAATATATAACCATCTGCATTTCTACAAGCATGTCTACAGGAAATAAATTCTCAATCTAAAAAAAACAAAGTTGCGTAAAAATTATCCTGCTACTGAAGATATTTCTCCTCCTTTTTAAAGGATATCACAAGTGATGGCATTGAAGTTAAGGGAAAAAGCAACCACTTATTTTGATATTTTCTTTCCAATACCAAATTCGAACTTTGGCAGCACAAAGCATACATTGTACAGTTGTAGGTAACATTATTTATATAGGGACAGTTTTAATTGGTTACACCTATTTTAAACCATTAATGTCCTTTTTGACTGTGTGATCAAATAGTTTTAATGTTTTTTAATAATAAAATATGTCCCTCTGCCAGATACTCCTGTTTCTTAGAGATCAGAGGAGGAATTATCCTACTTGTCTAACTTCAGAAATATTTTATTACTGGTATTTTTAAACCAGGAGGAAAAAAGGGTTTAAATAGTAAAAGCAAGAAAGAAAACATTCACCTGGCTAGCACTGACCAAAGTTTAGGAAAGGGTAACACCCTTTAGAATGAGCTGCTCTCTGCACCTCGCAAGTCAGAACAGCAGGTTCTGGAGCCATCAAAATACATTAAATAGAAAGGAATAAAAAAGCTGTTGGAATGCTCTCCTGCTGTACCCATGGTAGAGGAGCTCCAAGGCTTGAAATTTCTAACATTAAAACTGCAACAACGCATTTTATCTTGTTAAGAAATGATAGTTAATACTCTGTCCAACAGGAATAACTTGAATCAAAGTTAAATACCAAGTACAAAGTCAGAGGGGGGAGGACAGGACACACAGGAATTTTCATTATGAAGCAAAGGAAAGCTGGAAGAACAAGGAAATCTAATTACCATCCCTTTATTATAAATGCTGCACCTGAATGCAGATTTGGACCTTATCATAAATGCTTCACCTAAGAAAGCGATGGAGTTTTCACAACAATATCTTTTTTTCAAGAATAATTAGTACAAGCACTTCCAAGAAGATATAAAGAATAACAGGTACAAGCTGACATGATCGAGTCCATTACAAACTTTCCATGTCACTTACACATCATTAGTTAAAAATAAGTGCAACAAGCTCACTTAAGGCAGCAGGAAAAGCCCAGTTCCCTATCTCAACCTCTCCTCCTATGTCTCAATACTTCACTTACTTATTTTTAATGTAAAAATATTTTTAATATTTCAAAGGATTTCTAGCTATTATTATTTAAAATATTTTAAAATACCATATATGATTTTTTAAAACTTTATTGGACTATCATTTCAGCCATACTCCAATGATGAGACTAACATGCTGTTGCATTTTTCCTTGTTGCTCTTACAGTATCAGTATCCAACTCAAACAACCTCATTAAAACCCTAAAAACAAAAAGCTACTTCTCTAGAAATTCCTTTTTCATTAATCTGTAGCACATTTATTTATTTGTTAATTTTAATCAAGGAAATATTTTAATCAAGGAATTTCCTTTAATCAAGGAAAAAGCTTGATTATTTTTTTCTACTTGCAGAGCAGCTTTGCTGTTTTAAGGGTGCCTTCACAATTCTATTTTAACAAAATTAATACTTCTATGACATCAGAAACAACATTTAATACAATTTGCTAGAATTACTATACCTGATGAGCCAAGCAGCAATTCTGTAGCTTTCCCTTCAGTATTCATCATGTGTTGCCTGTCATTTTCTGTTAAATAATCTCTGATTTAAGAAATGAAAAACATCTCTACTGGAACTAAAATCTCACAGCACATAATTACCAGCAGTTCTTTTCATAAACTTAGTATTTTAATACTACTAATTCAAACTTCTATGTAAAAAGCTTTTTTTTTAAAAAAAAAAAATGGAGCTATCTCGTCACCCTTCCAATTAGTATTCCTGTAGTTTCAGGTAACACAATAGATACAGTACGTGGTTTTGCAACAGTCATCATTTTGATAATGATGCTTGTAGTTCATGATGAAATCATCAGTTTTTAGATCTCTGCCATAACACATCCTATAAAATCATGAGAACTTGACTCCGAGAGTTTCTCACGCCTTCAGAATCAGTGAACATAATGGAACAAGCCGGTACAAGCCCTCCTGACTTATCTACCCAGCAAATCACTGGGCTGGATAAAGTATCCACAACCTTCGTTTTTCCAAAGAAAGGCAGATAGATCCTTCCCCTATAAATCAATTACTGTCAGACACTTTTTTCCCCCCGAGTTAATACACTCGGGTGCCCGTGTTAACTATGTGCAATCTGTGAGGAGCGACGCAGCAGGAGGATGGGAGGTGTGTTTATCAGGCAGAGGATTCCATTAGTCAGACACTGCAGTGCTCATTTCTCTTAATTGAATTAGGAAGAGGAAGAAAATCGGTGTGGTTTTATCCTTCGAGAGATTGGGCACTTTTGAGGTACCCATTGAGACCGGGCTGTTGGGAAACGCCACACCAGTGAAGAGAGGGGTTGGTCAGTCTCAGAAAGAGCCCAGTCAGCTGCCCAAGAGAGACCCATCCACCCCACCCTCGTGTCACCACAGCAGGAAATTCCCTCCTTGCTCTCCCGGACCGGCCCGACAGGCTCGCCCCACATCCAGCCCCTGCCAGGACCTGCCTCTTCCCATCCCACCCACTCCACTCCTCTCTCAACAGCTCCGCCTGGATTTCTACTTTCATCTTCTGAATGAATGTTCCTCCAGCTTTCAAAGAGAACTCCCCCGAGCTGGCAGCACAGGCAGGTGACAAGTGCTGCTGCTGGAAATTAGGCCACTTGTGTGACTGTGTTTGGGTGCGGGAGGATGCCAAAGGTCACTGCCCATCTAACTCCGGTCTGACATCCAGCTTTTTTATCCTGTTTTACAAAACCCAAAAAACACAACAAACACATGTAGTTTGAGGGGAGAATGCTCCTAAGAGAAGGTGCTACTTTGTGTTTAGTTCCAATGTTCCGCTACAGCTCATTTTAAACTTTGTGTTTCAGTTCCTGCACCACCAGTGGCAAAAGCCTTGTTTTCCGCACCCTCTTCCCTGAGACACCGTAGGAGCTGGCTGCTTCTCCTCACCTGGGAAGAAGGCTTCTAGAAACCTGAAAAACCGGAAACATCACGAGGCTAGAACTGAGGGAAGCCAACCACAAGAAAGTTTTTATAAAGAGCCATTACATCTAATTGTTTAAAGCAGAAAAAAAAATGAGTCTCCTCAAAGAACGTAAACCCAAGAAGCCTCATTACATCCCAAGACCACCGGGAAAGCCCTTCAAGTACAAGTGCTTCCAGTGTCCCTTCACTTGCAATGAGAAATCCCATCTCTTTAACCACATGAAGTATGGCCTCTGCAAAAACTCCATCACTTTGGTGTCGGAGCAGGATCGAGTCATCAAGTGTCCAAAGAGCAGCTCCCTGGAGCCCAAACAGATCAACCAGCTCGAATCTACCGTCAAACCAACTTCTTCTAAATCTGTCACAAACGGACTGTCAAGCCTCGATTCAAAGCCTCAATATCCTTTTACAAAGGAAGACGCCAAGGAAAACGTTGAGTTACAAAACCAGGCAACAAACGCAGCAATTCAAGGACAAAAACCTGCGGTTCCAAAGGAATTAAGCGCTGCCAGCTCCGCAGCAGAAGGTGCCATCAGCGTGCAGCCCCTGATGGAGGGCATGGTGAGGCCCTCCGCCTTCGTTCCTGTCGGAGAACACCGAGACAGCAAAGGCCCAGAAATAACTGAGGCATCTGAAATCCTCTCCCTCTCTAACAAAAGTTCTCCTTTTCACACCAAGTCTGCGTTTCACGCACCAGCTCACCCGTGGAAAGCAGGCTCTTTCCTTCCGGAATTTCCACATAAAGTTGCTCCCACAAAAGGCTTTGGTTCCATTTCACCGTACATGCAACCAATGATTCCCGAATACTCACCCCATTTCTATGAGCACCGGCTTGCTATCTACACACCTTACCTGCTCCCCGGTAACTCAGAGTGTGAAAGCTCTGCTCTCTCTGTCTACGGAACACAAGATCAAAGACACTTTCTTCCCCACCCTGGGCCACTTCCAAAACCCCTAAATCCATCAGCATATGAACACTATCGATTATTCCAACAATACCACTCCACTCCACCAATACCATATGGATTTTGTAGGCCAACAGATCCTCCATTTTACAGATTTTCACACGTAGCTGGTATTAACAGGGATCAAAGCTCTCATCTGATGGAAGAAACCACCTTGCTGTACCCAGCTTCTTTAAGCCCTTCCCAACAATACCCTCTAAGCTCACATAAAAAACAAGCAGATTATGAAAAAGAAATTACATTATTGCATGCCAAAGGTAACCCTAAGGATGACCAAAATGAAAGAGAGAACGCCAAAATGAGCCCTCTCGCGGGAAGCGCGGCAACAGGCTCCCCCGGCAGACCCAGCCCCACCAACTTCACCCAGACAAGCCACACGTGTGAGGGTTTGTTTGACCTCTCCAGCAAGCCATCGTCCACATCCCTGGGCAAGTATGAGCAGTCAGAAGAAAACCTCACAGCCTTCAGACCCGTGAGAAAAAGCACTGACCAACCGTCCTCCCTTCAAGGCGTGCAGGCACAGCAGGAGAGAGGGGATTCACCTAACAGGTAAAATAACACTTTGCAAATTCTTGTCAGGTTTACCAGGGAAGACACGAAGACAGATGGGTACAATGCAATGCCTGTTAGATGTATTTAAATTTACAGCAGTGAGTTGGTATGTTCTCTACCAACTATGCAAAGCATACAGGTGCTACTGTGACCAAACCATTCATTGTCCTTAAGCGTATCATGAATTTCCACCATGCTTGTGTACTTTCAATGTGTTTGAGTACTTCAGGGAATTACTTCTATTACAGTGGAGGGTATGGGGAAAGGGACTTGGGCAATTTAAAGGAGAAAAACAGAATTGTTGGACTTCTAGCCTAGAAATCTAGATTTTTTCCTCTCCCCGCCCACTTCCTCAGCCCCAGTTTAAAAGAGCAACTGATGGTAAATTTGAGCAATTGAAACCTCTTTTCTCCTCGTTTCTTTCAGCATCAATGTCACTGATGAAGACTCACACACACAGACCGACGGCCAGAACAACGCGGGCTCACTGTCCAGCATGGAAGAAGACACAGGGATAGCTCCCCTCAATCTTTCAAAAAAGGCCGACACAAGCACGGGACCTACTCACGAGCACACGTACAAAGCCCCATCCAAAACAGACAGGCAGAGNACAAAAAAGGACAAACCAAAAAGAGTCCGCCAAATCGCAGCAAGGCGCTAAGAGGGTCAGGCCCAATGACTGCAGCAGGGTCTTCACTTTAAGGAAGAGAACAAGAGTGTCCTAATCCTGCTCGTTCCGGCGGGTTTCTGGTTAACCAGCATCATCGTGAAATTTCTACAAACCCTCACTCATTGGGCTTGGCCCGTGACAAGATACATTCAATCTCTCCATTGTAAATAATGTTCATAATTTTATATTAATATTTTTAAGTAATTGAACTTTGCCTTGTACAAGCTCAGGTTTTGATGAGTGAATTTTTGCATTCATTACTAAAGCCAAAGTAAATTAGATGAATCTTCAAGGGGTTTTTGCAATTGTAAGATGTAAAATAACTTTTACGACTTCTTAAAATATCTTTAAGCTCCAGAAACAATATTGCTCAATAACATACTGTCATAGTCTTTTTTCAGCCTTAACTTCATCTAATGGGGGATTTTTTTGGTCTTTTTTTTTTTTCTTCTTTTGAAAACCTTTTGCTGTCACCGTGCAGTAGTTTAAACAAGCTTAAGATTAAAACTGGCTTTTTAGAATATCCTGTAAAAACTGCTCTGTGTATGGATGCACTTTGCCATTGTGCCCTAAACCAGAACAACGGACCAAATTTAGTTACTCAGAGGCAGATGCCACTTTAAATAAACTGCCCCAAACCCTGTGTAAGCAACCTCTTCTTGCACTGACTCAGAACAAGATTCAAGTCAAACCAAAGAAAGCCTGCACAGGGTTTAATAAATGCAGTTTATGTTCAACTTCAAGTGAATCACTATGAAAACAACACTGAAAATATGAAGAANGTAAAGGACTCCTGTAACACAGCCAGCATGAAAACGTCCTTCCACAGCCCACCCCACGACAACGGCGCCGCTGCCGCTCCTCCGAACGCCGAGAAGGAGAGCCCCGGAGCGGAGCCGCGCGTCCCCAAGAACGCCTGCGACAAATCCTTCGCGGCGCAGAATCCCGCGGACTTGGGGCTCATGGAGAGCTGCGACGAGCAGAAGCAGACGGCGGCCGTGGCTCTGTGCCAGCTGGCCTCGTACAGCCCCGGCACGGCCCGGCTNAAGATGTAAAATAACTTTTACGACTTCTTAAAATATCTTTAAGCTCCAGAAACAATATTGCTCAGTAACATACTGTCATAGTCTTTTTTCAGCCTTAACTTCATCTAATGGGGGATTTTTTGGTCTTTTTTTTTTCTTCTTTTGAAAACCTTTTGCTGTCACCGTGCAGTAGTTTAAACAAGCTTAAGATTAAAACTGGCTTTTTAGAATATCCTGTAAAAACTGCTCTGTGTATGGATGCACTTTGCCATTGTGCCCTAAACCAGAACAACGGACCAAATTTAGTTACTCAGAGGCAGATGCCACTTTAAATAAACTGCCCCAAACCCTGTGTAAGCAACCTCTTCTTGCACTGACTCAGAACAAGATTCAAGTCAAACCAAAGAAAGCCTGCACAGGGTTTAATAAATGCAGTTTATGTTCAACTTTAAGTGAATCACTATGAAAACAACACTGAAAATATGAAGAATTAAGCGATCCAGGTACCTGCTTTGCTGAGGTTAGACAGACACTGGGCAGCCTTAAAACTCCAGGCCTAAAATGTTATTTATATAATTTATTTCACCTAAGGGAAACTCTCCTGGAGAAGGTCTTGTTTCAGTACATGTGTATCGCTCACTATCAGTTTGTGTCCTTCTACATACAGCCATAAACTATTTCCTGCTTCTATATCTGTGTATATAAACCAGCAATTTTTCAAATAAATCTTGTGATCTGTACTTAAAATATATGGAAAGTCATTATTGAACACAAATACATTTACTACACTATCTATATTAAAGAACAGTTAGCAAGAAATTGCTAGCTAAATTTTCAACTGGCAAGCAGAATTTTGGAACCAAATCAATTCCAAACAATTCCAAAAGAAAAGAGCTCTCTGCAGTGATGGAAATTCATTACACAGATTACTTCATCCATACTTTAATTCCAAATAATGAATATGAGAATTCCCACTGCCTTAAAGCTGCTGTCCAGCCTGTCCAAACTGCTACAAAAGTTCAACTCAAGGCTGATCCCTGTGTAAATTTGCAGAGTGTTAAGGAGAACAAACCCAGAATGAGCATTATTCACATAAAACCACAGGTTTACATTTCTCACTGATCATTATTCAGTTAAGGGACATCCTCACCTGCCTGAGCATCACTAACAGGTGTAAAGTGGAGCTGCATTCAACATAATGCAGAATTCCCAGAATTTTTTAAACTCATGTTTTGTGCTGTGCTGCTTTGAGCCAACAACTCAGACAGAGCACTGTAATGAGTTTAGTAATTAAAGAGTAAATGACAGACCTTCAGTTTCTGAGGTACGGAACAACAAGAGATACACTGATCTATAACTTAATTTTTCATAGCAAAAAGCTTCTCTCACATTATCAGAAGGCAAGAATATCAATGTGAGCTTGAAAAAAAGCCCAATTAACTGAAATGACAACAGCAGGGCAGTAAGTCAGCACCGAGCTGTGCATCAGCACGTGATCAAACAAAGAGAAAGAGCTGCTTTCCAGTCCAAGATTAAAGCTTCAATCTTAGGGTCAGATGCTGCTAAATCCATAATTTCCAAACATGAAATTACAGGTCATGTATCACCACTGCCACTCTTCACACTACCTTAAGCTATCTGACTCAGTCATCTCTGAAAGTAGAGAGCTTCAGTTACTATTATCCACAATTTAAAGTAAAATCTCATGTATCTCTTTACTTGCTATTTGCATTTCTTTAAAGTGAAAAACGAAAATCTCTTTGGTGTTTCTTCCACAGAATTCAAGCATTTCTTCTCCCCCATCTCCATACAAATATTATTTATAAAAGCCAGCTCCAGTGGTAAAGTCTACCTGATCTGCCTTCTTCACATTAAATAAAAATCTATGACATGAAGTTATCCAGATTCCCTGACAGAGGTGTACAGTTTTGGTTTTGTCAGAACTGAAGCACAGATTTACCTTTGGAGTATTTTTCCCTTTCATGATTCTCCAGCTGTAAGCTGGAAGGTTTTTAACTGTTTCACCTTTATCATGCAAGGGCAAAAGCAATGAAAAAAGGGAAACCAACTGAAGGCTCACTGCACAAACTTTCTCACATGCAGCACATGCTATAATGGACATGAACTCTTTCCATGGAGACAGAGTAATAAACTGTATTAAATGCCATATTTTACAGCACATCTTCAAACTAGAATGGATTTACCACCCTGACTTCCTAGTGTGAAACACTTACTAGTGGCTTTGAGACATGTTTTAAATTCAGTGTTCAACTTCTCTGTTCAACACAGGAGCACCAGATGGGATCCAAAGAACCACCCAGAACAAGACACTGCTGTAAAAGCACCCAAGGGGGGATGTCAACTGCTACACTGTGCTTTTGTCATTCCCACTGTGTATGGCACTGACCAAAATTACATTAATATATCTGTAATTCAGTGTATGTTGATAACTACAGAACACACAAAGAAACAATTCCTCTGTCCTGTTCTTCTTTCCATCCTGCTATTTCAAAAACCCATTTAAAACATAAACAGTTCATGTATAAATTACATGAAACTGGCCTTTGAAATTTAACCATAAACAAACAGCAGAAGCTACTGGCTTTAAAGTGCAAGTTAGTCATCAATTATTTAATATATTCTGCTTAAATAATGACACCGACACAATATGGAGACATGCAGAATTGTTTTATACAACCGTACAAAGAAACATGGGAGGAAAGAAGAAAGAAGAAAACCCCGAGAAATTAATTCCATTTTGGAAAGAAATATTTATTAAGTATAAAAAAAGGCACACCCAAGCCAATGCTTTAGACAGAAGTACTTAAATATCCCCATGGGCAAATGTTTTACTGCAGAACTCAGTACTTCAGTCATCACCCAGCACACACACATCAGCAAATCCCAGTCTATTGCCACACATTTGGTGCTTAAGAATATAAATTGTTATTTCATGAACTTACATTCAGCAAGTCCAACTCACCATCTGAAATTCGGGAAGGGAGCAGCAATCCTCTCCTGCCCAGCTCAGCCAGGGCCAGGCACCCACCGTGCCATGCATTGTCTGTCTCCTGGAAACTAATGTCAGAACAAGAAGTTTTGTTAAAATTGGCCCTACCTCTCAGCATTTCAATTCTTATGGTGAATTCCTAACATTATAAAAGATCCCTTATCCAAACCAGCATGTTCCTATCGTGTTATTATGCCACTGGACTTGTAAAATAGAAGAATGACAAGTTGAACATATTTTCCTTCCTATTTATGCAACATAAATACTGCTAAAAAAACTCATTTATGACTAGAAATGTAACTCAATACAAAAAATTCAATACCTGAAACTCATACAGAAAAGGAAAACAACTTCCTAGTACATGGGCAAAAGATGCAGGTTTACAGAATATACCCAAAGTAACTAATGAGTTTAGTGCCAAATGCAGCCCTTAACTTGCAAAAGAAGTTCAAATGGCAATTCCTGGCTAACCTATCACAGGAGTTTATGAAGTAAGCAAACAGTGGTTTTTATCCACCTTCAGAAAACATAAACCAGGGAAACCTGCAGTGAACACAGCAAGAAAGCCCCAAATGGTAAATAATTTTTAGCGACCTGGCACATGATGGAGTGAAAAGAGGAAAGGTGGCATGCTGCAGGATAAAATCTGAACAAAGTTCATTTTGTATTACACTAGGAGCAGGAACCTGAGAATAAAACACTGGACAGCCAGGCTGGGTCATATCAAAGCTTCATCTCTCCCAGCACCATGTCTGACATGGCCTGGGAGCAGGTGCTCAGGCAAAGGAAGGGAGGAAGGAGCATCCCCTTCTTGCCCTCCTGGCTCTGGAGGCAGCACAGAGACAGCTCAACCAGAGGCTGGAGCCGGACTCATTATTTAATAACCTCTGAAGGGACTCTCTTACATTAATTTGTATAATCCCTTTTTGAACTCCCTTTACACTTTTGGCTCCCATAACATCCCGTGGCAATGACTTCCACTGGTTAATTATAATTGTGTGGAAATGCACTTCCTGCTGCTCCCCTGCTCTGGCACCAGGGAGAGAGTGAATCGTAAACAGCCGCTCGCTCTCCCTCCTCCTGGCCTATTCACAGTGGGGATACACCAAATCACGTCCCTCCACTTTTCCTCCCCCACCAGCCCCATCAGCTAAAGCACTTCTCAGTGATTTAGTTTTATCTCTTCCTTTCCTAACAATTTCCAACATTACATTTGTCTTGTTTTCCCTGTCAGCTGCTGGGCACTCCCCTGACACACTCTGGTAGACCAGTGGCTTCCAGGAGTTTTTCAGTGAGCAGCATTTTGCCCCGTGTACATCACTTTGCATGCATTAGACATTATATTTTACATGACATTTACTGCTGTATTACTTCACTTGGGCTCCTGTAACACTTTTCTTTCTGTCACTTTTAACTCTCACTACATTAAATCGACTTTAAATATCACCTGGTTTCCTCAACCCCTCATTCCCCTTTTTTCCAGGGTTCTTTATGTGTATGTTGAACAACACAAGGCTCACA
This sequence comes from Hylia prasina, assembly GCA_013397195.1. Lineage (NCBI taxonomy): Eukaryota > Metazoa > Chordata > Aves > Passeriformes > Sylviidae > Hylia > Hylia prasina. Next base: position 559,332 of record VYXD01010098.1, on the reverse strand, counting down.
CCCAGTGGAACTGTGCTGAAAATCTCACTACACTGTGGAAAATCATCACTTATTTCTTCCCTGACTCTTCTCTTTTGATTTGTCTACATATAACAAATCCTTTCTTCTTATCCCAAGAGGTATAACTCTGATGAGCAACTGATTTGTTCCTATTTTGGTCACTAGATATTTAGTGCAAAGAATCTACCAGAGGTTCTCTCTGTCCTTGCCTACGTTTGTTCCCAGGTGTTTCTGAAGAAAGCAGGTCACTCAATTACTAGGTGAATTACTCATCCCTAGGAGTTGAAAAACAGGGAAAGAAAACACAGTGAGTACAGGTCTTTGAAGCTCTGGGGATAATTGAGATCAGCAGCACCTCTTAAATTAATCACAGTAACACAGTGGAGGGATCATCTAAGTGGATACTTTCCTTGCCAGTCTTTCAGACATTATACCTTCCTTTTTTCTAATGTTGTTACCCTTTCAGCTGGCATCCTTTATTTGTACTCACAACCAACGTGAAAATGTTTTTTAATACTACGGACATCCGACTGACAAACTGCACATAACCAGCATTTCTTGCCAATAAAGAAACTCTTTTAGTTATTGGCTGGCTCTAAACCCCTAGTTTAGATTTCAGATACTCAATGCAGGTGTGATGAGCAATTTGGTATTAAACAAAAGCATGTGATACTTGTTTAATGATTTTGCCCTTTACATGCTCTACACGAATTCAAAGCTGTGACATCCAACACTGAAGTGCACCAAAAGAACATCCCTCAGCTCTGTGTGCCCCAGCCAGAGTTTCCATGGGCCTCAAATCCTCCCTGACACAGCCAACAGCAAATCCCTTAGCCAGAGTCTAAGAACCAGCACATTGCAACCCTCTCCAAAACACTTCCAAACTCTGGCAGATCATGGAAAAGCTTGCAGACAAGAAGAACATTTTGTGTCCAGGTGAATATTCCCAGTAACCACAAGGTCCTATGGCAAGAAGTTTTTACAGTTTAACTGTGTGAATAACACCACTCTGTCTTTATTCTAAGCCTGCCACCTGATGCTCGAGTTTGCTTCTAGCAACACAAAACCTAGAGGGCAATCACATCCACACCATTCCCAAGTGCATAAATCTCTTTTATACCCTATTTATTCCTCACTCCCCCTACATGTTTCAGCCTCCCCTCACACAGAGATTGTTTCTCACCTCCAGTGAACCTCAGAACATCGTTTCCAGTTCTACTGGTTTCTGAGGATGGACACTAAACTCAAGGCATGAGTCTTGGGCACATCAGGAATCTCTAAAGTAGCAAGTTAATGAGCATTTTTTTATCTTTCCTAAGTTCAACTTCAGTCCTTGCACATTACCTTAGCATGGGGTCAAGAGGATGAATCAGAAATAATTTCTTTATTGAATACACTTAGCCCATCTGTGCCTTCAAAGATTTTGAAATCTGGGAGAAGGACAGCAAGAAAATTTACAGATTTTTAGACCTCTCTTCCTAACTGTTGTCCCCCCGTTCTACAAGCAGACATGTTTAGGCGTGTGTCAAGTGTGAAATAAGATTTTTTTACCTAAAACAGTCCAACAGAGACCCAATCACATCATCTGCTAATTCTTTCGGAAGTCTTCCAGTTATTCTACCAATTCTGCAGAAGAGGAAGAAAAAAAAAGCAGCATACAATTGATCATTAGTGTTACAGTTGATTGGTAAATTATAGGAAAAAAAATAGTTCCTGGAATCATCCTGACTTCAAGATGCCACCCCACTGCCCTAGGACGGACACTCTTAAACAACAATCCCAAACTTTAAAAAAAAAAACCCACACAGCAGTCAACCTCCCACAGAAATGCATTTTAAAAGAGAAAAAAAGCAATTTCAAGAAATGTTTCTTTGCACCCTTCCAACCTTGTCTTATCCAGAACATCTATTTCCAAACCCCCCCGAAATTCCCTGAAAAGCAGCCCATTTTTTCATTAGAAAAAGAGACAAATGTGTCTGTGCACCCACCCACCACAGGCTGTGCTAAAACCATTTGTAGTAACAGCAAATATTGGCAATATACCCAAATTATCAATCAGGGCTTACACTGTATTTCTATATTCTTTACAGCTTAGCAGAGTCACCATAACAAACCTACCCTTTGGCTGCAGACCACCTGACAATGGTGTCTTTGTCTTTCAGGCCAACCAACAATTGTTCTGCAAATAATTTTATTTAAAAAAAAACAGATTATTCTTAAAAATTTCTTAGAAAATTACTTACGATGGTCAAAATTCATTCACCTCTTTGTATAAAAATCTTTGTATCTAGTTTTATTCTATTTGTCACACAAGTACAATTAGAAATTAAAAACCAAGAAATATGTCAGAATTGTTTATGAAAAGAGATTGAAATTTTAAGTGCTGTAAAAGATTCAAAATGGAGGTCATGGTGCTTTTTGCAGAGGTTCATTAGATTATTCAGTTATAAAAGTCTTCTGATGCAATTTTTGCCTACTTATTTACAGAATATCCACCAGGCAGCTAGCAGAGGACATGCTGCACAACTGCATAGTAAGAAACAAATGCTGCTCCTTTGATACTACTACAGTCTCAAAATTAAACCATAATTCTTTAGTTTTCATGTGACTTATTTTTTTGATGTGTGTTTCATTATAAATTTTAATTCGTCCTTCCATTTGTGAAAGGTTCGGGGCATCTCTTTTATTTAACTGGATAAAACTGGTAAAACATATTTCAGTATGTTTATACCTCCAGAACAAATGCTCCAGTATTGAGTTCCTGATTGAGATGCTGAAATCCAAACCATTTGACAAAATACCATCTATTTTAATCAGCTGCACTGACTGAAGTTTAAAACAGAAGTTTTAGAGTCTTTCCAGCTGTTCACACTAGCACAGATACCCACATTACTTTCTTAGCCCCAACGGATCGTTTTTCAACCATGTTTAATTTTGCAGCATTGCAACGATTTCTCTCCAGCTTTAACACACCTACAACATTTTCAATCTCTCCTGGAATGTCATATTCCTCATCATCATCAGCTTCAGCAGCAGCAGCTTCTCTCTTTTGGTTCTGCACAGCAGCACCCTGAGCCTGCAGGTTGGCAGCCAGAGACCGACAGCCACGCTGGTACCTGCACAGCAAACACACACTTCAGTGATTTCTCTGATTTAACTTCCAGCTGCAACAGGGACACACTGCCACTAAATGTCTGCCACGTTCCTACACCTCCCAGGACACAGCTCTCCAGTTATTTAGTGGCTGCTTTAAAGGAGAGGGAGAAATATCCCATTCTCCTTGCTCCTGACCCAGTTGTCTATTTTCCAAGGTGAGAAGAGCCAGACTATTCAAATAGTTCCTTTTCATTATCCCTCCCTTTCCTGTTTCACTATAACCTATTTTCCACTGCTAACAACAAAGAGAGACAGAATTCCCATGCCCCAAAAGTCTCTCCAAAAACTTTAAAAAAAAAAATAATTAATAAAATCATCTTATTAAAAATTGCTTTTTAAACCTCAAAGCCAGCTTAGTACTTTCTGACCAAGCTGTACTCGAATATTTAGCCCGTGGTGTAGATGCATTCGTACAAAAGATAGACTTTACATGCTAAACTGACTTTTGCCATCGGGCAAGGTACATTCTCCACCTAAAAAGAATTTTCTATGCCTAAGGATGTTCTCAAAAGCTGGTAAAATAAATACAATAAAAATAGTCACCAAGGGAGCCTGCAATTTTGAAATATCAGTGCGAGAAATCTAAAAAAGAGTTTGCCCTCTGGCAGTACGTAAAACCAGACACCAAAACCTGACTAATATGCAAAACCAGAGCAGGATTGCAAACCACTTTTCCCCTGTGAACTTTCTATCGAATCAGGGTAGGACCAGGTAATGGAAAAAGTTATGTTCACTCTTACAAAATTGTACTAAATCAGCTTCAGGAACAAAGGTTGCTGTTTTCCCATATTTAGTGAGTTATGCATTATATAGGAACAGGCTTCTGCTTGTGCAATGTGCAAAGTCAGACCTGGCTTGTCCCAGCACTCACTTATGTACCAAAAGTGAAAAAAAGTACAGGAAACAAAATACAGTGGAAGAATCCTCCTTTTTCCAAATAATGCAAATGAAGAATATGTTCATTCCCACAGGGATTTCTTTTTCTTTAAGGGAAGGTTAAGACAGGCAGAAGGCAAGTGTATGGATTTATGTATTTGTACTGGGTTTTATGCTTTTGGATTTTCCTTTTTTTTTAACTTTTCAGCTTTAAACTGACCTCCACTTTGCTACCTTTGGTTTCACAAATGTCAGCCCAAGCCTCTGGACCAGTTTCATGCCCAGCTTGCGTAGAACCATCTGATTGCTTTCTGACAGCTTGCAGTTATCAAGACACTCAAGAACAGTAGCAGCTGTAAAAGAAAACAAACACACCAGAAAAACTGCTTTTAAAAACACCCTGGTATGAACATTTTAAGTTTTTGAACGTTTTTTAGGAGTTTTCTATTTTTAAAGGCATTACTGCAATACAAATACCCAGTTATCTACTCTGTAGTAGATGACACTGGTCAAATAGTGGCAATATCCTTCACTGCCCAAACAGGGGAGATGGCTTTAAGGATTACTTTTGATTATGGAAATTATAATCTACATTCTCAGTGTTTATGCCTCTGATTCTCACTAGAAGCAACACATCCAAATATCTTTCAGGGTCTAAGAATTTGCAGTGATCTAACAGAACCAGAAGGTAGAAAATGTAATTCATTTACTCAGAAAATTTCCTGCACACTGAGGAAGCTCTCCCTTTCCTCATTTAGTATTCTCAGGCAGCACCAAATTCTGGCACTGAAATTCTTATGATGATGGATGTCCAGAAATATTTAGACATGAGAAACACCATGCATGTGTAAACCATCAGCCACAAAACCTCTCATTTGGGCACATCAAAGGTAACAAAGTTATTTGTCCAGCAAGTAAAAGAAACACAGAGAAAGGAGAATCTTGGGTTAATGAGCGTAAAGTTCCAGGATTCAAAATTTTCACAAGGAAGCCATGGCTGTTACAAATAAAAAAGCCCTTTTGCAGTTTCATTAGGGTGAAAATAATTCTTCAGAAGTTGACCATTAGCTAATGGAGACTAATGACTCAGGCTCTGAAAGAGCCACTGTGCTTCTAAGAGCACTGCACAGATGGAATCACAGCAGCCAAATACCCTGCAACCTCCTTCCCCAGTCTCTTGTCAGGGGTTCCAAAACACAAAGACATCAAAGCAAACGCAATTATTTCAAAGTCTGAGACACTGTAAGACAAGACTTACAAACCTCCTCAAGTCTTTAAAAAGACTGGTGATGCATCTTGATGTACTAAAATATGAATGAAACAATCCATGCAGACGACAAGGCAACAAGTGATGATTATTATTACTTCAGTACCTTCCAGCAACCTGGATTTTTTGCAGTTAGAAAAGCCCTAGAGACTGATGGTTTGGGAGGAAGAGGCTGCAGAAACATCATCATTCACAGACAGAAAATAAATTAAGAATATATAAATAAAGGCCTCTTCCAAGTCCTGCCAGCTCTTGAATCACTAAAATATCTACAGACCCATGTAAATTACTCCAGGGCTAGTGTTTGTTTTTAATTCAACTTCTGTGTCACAAGTGACTTCAAACAGGATCTTGCTTTGACATTTGCCTATTTTTTTTTTCCCATTTCATCCTCAGATCTGCTGTAATTAAAAATCTTAGATATTTTTTGTCTCTCACATTTTCTTACCCTGAACAGTTCCCATCTGAATATCTGCTTCTCAGTTGTGAGCATTCTAGGGTAAATTCACTCATTGATATGCCCCTGATTTTTCTCATATTACTAGACTCATAACCACTTACTATTCTTTGTATGCCATGAGCCAAAGCTTCTGATTTTACCAGCAGGGTTAATGCTGTGAGCTCAATATGCTCCTTCCATGCTGATAAGCACTACTGTGTTATACAGTGGTATCTTCTAAACTCTGTCATTTTTTGTAATTTTCCCAGCCTGTTTATTTTTCTGCTTCTCTGGCAGCTTCCCCAGTGGATTCTGCTATTCCTGTCCAATGGCATTCCCAGTATTTGCACCTGTGTCATTCCATGCTGTTTGTCTTCACTATCTTATCTCCATCATTACCCATCTCTCAGGCATTTTTTAAGGAAGTGTCTGTACCTCAGCCTTAGGAACTGGGAGAATGAGATTTTCCAGCACCAGAACTAAAAAGTTTCTTCTCAGGGCCAAAATAATTCCGTAAGTGAAATCGCAAACACTCTGGAGTTTATATCCCTGCTTGGTTCCTGTGAACAGCACCAACCCCGTTTGTGGTACTTGGATAAGCTCCACAAAACTGAGAGGTCTTTTGAAGTGTTTTGGAATTAGCCACCATCTTTCCCCACCTCCCTTTATAGCTATCAATAAGACTCAAGACCACACTGCAGCCAGTTCAAAATTCACCCCAAGACAAACTTAATTCCAAAATGCAGCTACACTGCATTTTCAGAAACCTCCATACTCTCTTTTTCTCTTCCTGTCTATCCTTAATTGCACCCAGTATAATCTCTTTTCACTAAAAACTTCTCTTATTTCAACATTATCCTGACATGATTCCAGCTGCATCCTGTACACAGTTGGTTCTTAAAACTTTCTGAAATCCTGTGCTTATATTAAAACTTGAAGAATCTCTGCAAAACTTCCAGCAGTAATATGTACAAAAGCAATTTATGCTCAGCTGAATTTCAAACGAGTTTTTTCCACATCTAACAGTTTATATGTTCTCTGTTCAGCTCCTGTATTACAGCAATGGCCAGTGTGATCACCTGCCAAATCCTCTGATGTGCTGTTCCAACACAACATTCCCTAGTGGCATCTGCTCCTTGCTCACAGTCATTTCTGCTTTTGCTCCCCTCGTTTTCCCTGCTTTATCACTGCCCTGTGGATTTCACTCCTTACAGCACCACTTGTCACCAGGTTAATCCTCCTTTCCCTTCTCTACTGCAAGGGCTTGAAAAACTGAACCCAGGCTGTCACAAACTTACCATATGGTAAACAGTCTTCTCTCTTGCCATGTTTAAACAGCTGTGCCTACAATTAAAATAGGGAACACAGACATGAGAATACAGAGATTCTATAACACAATATATCAAGCATTTAGCTCTAAATCATTTTTAATGCTCTTACAATAATGTGTAGTGTTTGCTGATTTAAACAGCGTAAAAGGAAGTGTCGCAGGGTGCAGCTCTTGCTAACTGCTCAAGGGACTGAGGTGGGCAAAAAACACTAAAGAGAAAATGGAGAAAAAAAAAACCAAACCACAAAAAAACAGAGTAAAAAATGAGAAAAGAAACAGGCCACCAGTTTTGGGCTAGCTCAGGTCCTTGACCCATCGGGCTCAGCGCTGGGTCACAGGACCTCAGTGTGGTGCAACCACAGCTTGTGAGAGACTAAACCACCTACAGACACCTGCAGATACACCTATAGCAGGCCAACTGCAATTCCTGTGCCCAGGGAATTTTATCTGCAGTGAAAGATCCCAGTGAGATTAAGCCCCAGCACTGCAGCGAGACAAAGGGACTATTAACACCTGACAGGTTACACATTAAAAGCTTCCTCAGCTCCTCACCTATCAAAACTCTGGCCAGGCACTTGTTTGTCCTTGCTCTGGCACTCAACAGAAGCAAAATCTTCCTCAATAAATATGCCTGGGAGTTAAACAAGAACAGACTTCCCCGAAAAAGAGGTACTTTCTCACACATACCAAACACACACACACACACCTCCCGCACTGCAGGCGTGGCTGCCAGCAACAGAGGCAAGAAAAACACCTTGGGGCTGTGTACCCAGCCTGTTTTGCTTTGTTACTAAATTGCATTTCAGGATCCCAAATTCCCGGGGCTGATCAGCTCCACGACAAGCTATATATGGGAATTTGATATTTTATATCAAAGTATTTGAGATTTTAATGCAGGCAAGTGTGAGGGCTCCCTTAAAAATGACATTTACAAAGCAGCAATGCAACAGAATGACTTCAGGTCCAGCCAACAGAAATAAATATCACTTTAAATGTATAAATTGCCACAGCTTTTAGCAATATATGAAGTCAGTGTTAAAAACAATATAAAAATTTCTCACTGACATACAACAAAACTCTGCTTGTACTAAAAAGCCTAAAAAATACGTCAGAGGACCTGCAAATCTTCGGTACAACAAATCTAAAGCTTCTCTAAAATTTCTCTGTCTTTGTTGAAACATGCAGAAACTCATTTCATCACTTTGTTCCTGTGCTCTGTTTTAAAACCCCATCACTGGTTTCTCCACACATTTTGCTGTGGATGCTGGAGACACAGCAGCACCCCTGCATCCTCACAACCCCTTCCCTGCATCCTCACAACCCCTTCCCTGCATCCTCACAACCCCTTCCCTGCATCCTCACAATCCTTTCCCTGCATCCTCACAATTCCTTCCCTGCATCCTCACAACCCCTTCTCCTTTCTGCCTGACCTAACTGCAAACACTGTTTCTAAGGCACACACTAGCTGCCTCCAAATTATTATTATTATTATTATTATATTCAAGCATATTCAAGCAAAGCACAGTGTATTTCCTCAAGCAGTGATAATGTAAAGAAGCAGCTTTTTAACAGATCCTTGGGAATGCTCCTGGACAAACCCCTTCCAGATGTGTGCTCTCTGCACACTGCTGGGGAGGTGGAAGAGAATCCTCAAAACACCAATCCACTTTCAGTCTGCAATTCCTAAATTCTGGCATTTTCCTCCAAGCTTCTCCACATGTTTTCACACCTTTGGGTCCAAGTCTGAATTAAGTCCTGACTCCTCAGGAACAACACAATTGGAAGGTGCCACCTTTGAGAGAGATGTGGGAAGGAATCAACCAACACACAAGCAGGAATTAAGAAAAAATTCAAATATTACACAGTACAGGCTTTTTTAATGCTTTTCCTTGCACACCTATGAATCAGTTTAGAACAGCAACCTCAGCAGATTCCATTTTATAACCATTTTTATCATTTTCTGAACAAAAAAAGTGAAACAGACATTGTCTCCCTACAGCAGTTCCACTGAAACTTAAATAACAAACCATTTTCAACACACAACATCTACTCCTACTATGGGGATTTATAATATACATTTTTGTAATAAAATCATTGTGGCAACAACTATAAATCAATTGAGATGTGGATTAAGGGATTGTGTTTTATCGATACAAGTTTTTAGGGGAAGCAAAAATTGCCCAAAGGACACCATAGCCAGTTAATCAATAACTATTAATTTGAATTAATAACTAAACTTTTTTTAAAGGGCCATAGTACATGACTGTTGATCAATAAAATATGTTACCTAATGGTTTAGGAATAAACACAGCTGAAAATGCCAAATGTCTGAAAGGAAAAAAGTTTCTTTCTGCACTCATTGAGGTGCACTGTGGGTCAAAGACAACCTTGGAGCAGGTTCCTTTCTACAAGTAATATATTGGGCATTTCTCTGTGTCAGAGAAGTTTAATAGCAGTTTTGAAAATAAATTTTACAGAAGTAAATAGGTAACAGCCAAACTGTGGAGAATTCCTCTTCAGATATTTAACACAGCAGGAAATCCACTGTCTGAGGTTTTTGTCTGAGTGTGGAGAAGACAAGAAGAAAAGTGTTGGTTATTTATGAGTCAAAGCATCCAAAAGCATCCCCAAGTCCAGATCTCTAAAACTTTTGAGTGCAATAGGTATATTTTTCCCAAAGGAAATAAAAGAGCACTTTAACCATCGCTGACTTTTGGTAAAGCAGAAAAATATTTTCTTCCAGCACAAGGTACAAACAGTCAGGCATGTACAGCAAAGTTACTCCTTCAGAAAAATACTGTAAATCTGAAACTTACAGGGGTCATATTAAAAAAGAAACATTCAAGATGCATAAATGAAAATCATGAGGACAAAAAAAAAAAGCAGCAAAAAGGACCAACCAGCATTACAGGACCCAGCTTAAACTTCCTGCCTTGAAGGAAGAAAAATATCCACACCATGGCACACCATTTCCAAAAATCTGATACAAACAAAGTAATTAATAAGCTTGGTTTGCCACCTGCACAGGTGTTCTGGTGTCAGCAGTGCTGAGCACGAGGAGCCTGCCTGTCGGAGCACCCCGGCAGTCGCAGTTACGCCACGGGCTCCTCGCCTAACGAGGACACAGAGCACACACCAACCCACCCAACCTGCTGAACTGTTGAAAAGTATGTGACTCCCTCTCTTATAAATAATTAAGCCACCTACAAATTAGAGAAAATCAGTGGTGTGCAAGCAGTGACGACTGTCAAGTCTGGTTCTGCTTTAGAAACAGCGCAGGGCAAGGCAAACAAAGCCCAGTTTCTTAATAATCCCAGCAGAGACACCACACCTGCCAATTGTCTGCTGTAACCCACTTTGGGCCCGACCTGCAGCAGATCTATCAGTCGGGATCATCTCCAGGACTTGTTCCCCAAGCTACACAAATCACCATGAGGGGTGGCCTGGCTGGTGGGGAGTGAGTGGATCTTCCTGCCGAGCAGGAGACACAAGTCTGGATCTACCCTCTGGTCGTAACCAGGAGGAGAACTGGGAGGATAATTCCAGCCTCGCTGGGAAGAGCAGGAAATGATTCCTTGCCCTGCTCTGGAGCACCCCCTGGTAGCCACACAACACCCCGGGAATGCCACCAGCCATCCCTGCCTCCCGGCCAGGTGCAGGCAGGGAGAACATGCTGGCAGGACCTAACTTCACTTGGAAGCAGGGAATATTTAATGCATTCTACGTGCAGCTGATGGTAAAATGGGTTAGTTAAAGGCCTTGTTCTTACTGTGCCTCCACACAAGCAGCATTCCTGCCGTGGGCTGCACGTGTTTGGGTGTTGAGCATCAACATGATGACATGAACACTGACAAGACACCAACACAGTGATGGCAGCTTTCATGTGATCCCTGTTATTTATCAGCTGAACATCTGAAATGTTTAGACTAACACACGGAGAGCTGACAGAGTATCTCCTTTCCATCTTGAGATTACCAAAACCCACAGATTTTAAATACTCAGAAAGAAAAAAAAAATTAGCAGCTTGAGATAGTACTACGTTCTAACAAGAAAAAGAAACAGCTCTGTGATAACAGAACATCTGAACCTTGAATGAACCACAAAACTTCTGGTGAGTAAACCCCAGCAGTATCAGACAAGGCCACATTAGAAGAACTACTCCATGACTGTCAGGAGAGAAATGGCAAGAGCAGAAAGGAGTCAGTGCCCTTGGTACCTGCAGACATAAGAACGTTTGTATCTCTCACTACCACTGCTTCTTCTACACCTTTATCACCAAATCACTAAACAACCACCCCTTTTTAAAAAAATAACGCCAATAGACAATCCTAATACAGCCAATTCTTTGAGAATGCCAAAAATACAGAGACTTGGGAAACATTCTATTTGGAAATATTCTATTTTTGTGCCTCTGGGTCTGAAAGAATGGAGTTAGAGAGTTCTTTCTTCCCTGGAGCCAAATTTACATAAGCATGTAGCTATTGCTAAATAACCTTTGCATTAGAGACAGCTCAGGGAAATGCCTCGTTCTTAAGACTCTCGAGTTTCATCAGATCACTGTGTAGGGCGTTTTATTTTTTTTAATTATTACTCACACTTGTATACTGAATCACTTATAAAACAAATAAGGTTTAATAAGTTTCAATGCCCAAGGCTACCTCAACGTGATGACATCTCTGTCACGCAAGAACTGGGAGTGCTGCGCCCTGCAGCGATAACTAAAAAGCTGTTTGATATAATGGCAGGTTTAAAAGCAAACCTCCAGACCAAGAGAATTTAAAATGCAGATTCTCGAAACAGGCTGGAAGTTTCCTTCAAGTAAACAAATGTTATAAAAAAGTAGCAAATTCTTAATAATCCAACATTTTCAGTCCTTCAAATGCCAAAGAACAGGAGCACAAAAGCGAATTATAATGCCATAGCGCAACATAGGTTTCAACAAAGGAGGGCAGTTTGAAACACTGAATTTGAAACAGTGTCAGCAGAGGCACCTGCTGGTGCCCCCCATTGAGAAATGGTGAGTTCCTGAGGACAGGTGGAAGGCAGCAGAGAGCCAAAGGCCCCAGTGCAATTACAATATGCAACGCCGGGTGCGTGTTCCGACAGGAGCCGCGGAACAGCCGGACTCGTTCTGCACAGAACGCTGAGTGAGATGAAACAGCAGCACACACCTGATCAGCCAGGCTCACGGCCACGAAGAGGCAGATCAAAGTGCAGCCACGGCCAACTACTCACTGCGTCCCTGACTTGCAGTTTCAGTTCATTGAAATGCAGGAGTTTCGTGTCTTTTCCGAGCAATTTTTCCATGCCGGCCTCGCTCGGAGCCGCTCGGTAAATGCACACCAGGAGTGGCACAAAATCCTAACCCAACCAAAACTGACCTGTTCGGGGCAGCCCCTCTCGGCTCCGATGTGGAGAGACTTTTTATCCCCACTCTGGTGGGTTACATCATTGCCAAAACCTGTCACAATCCCAAAACCCACCTTGCTGTACTGACCAGAAATTGAAAAATCATCTTTTTTCTCCTGCTTGTTCAGAGAGACAGCCAAGCAGCTGCAGCTTGCCTCTTAAAAGTGCTAGAGGAATCCAAGGGCAAAGAATTCTGAAGTTTGTTGCCACAACTTTTAGTTGTCCCTCATGAGGATGTTCTCTGCTTTGCACATTCAGTGATTACTTGTTATGTTAAAATAGATTGTATTTATTTAGAGAATAAATGGAATAGATTATATATTATATAAAGTTAGAATCTTGCATGCTAAAGAGAAGTGTTTACTCATTTTTAGCACTTATTTTCAGCTGATATTTTTGACAACAGTGTTGCTACAAGTATGAGAAAATTCTTAATATTAAAATATTAAGAATATTTGTAACTTTTAACTCTTGAAATAAATATTTCCTGCTCCCCTTAAGCACCTACACACACACATACCTGCACACATACCATTCTGAAAACCTTTACTCCCTAATGATACAATTCATTGTAGTGACTGAAAGGAGAAACTGAAGACTAAATGCAAGAAAAGGCTTCACAAATCTGCTCATATTTACCATCTGGAACAGGAGTTATGAGCTGTGGAGAGGGGGGGAAAAAAAAAAAAAATCAAAGAAAAGAAAAGCAGCAGCCTCTGCTCCCAGGTCTATTGTATCACATTCTGGTTTCGATTCTACTTGTTGAGTATTCACCTGTTTCGCTTAGTGCGCACTAATGAACAGGTGGATGGAGCCAAAGCCAAACTCAAAGGAATTATGACAAAACACTAATGCATTATACATCCTGCAGGTCTCATCATGCCCCGGGAATGGCAAACAGTCAGGCTCCCTTTCCAGATCTGACAATAAAATGATGAAACATCATTCTGTCTTTTGAAACGCTGCAATGCACACAAATAACGCTTCCTCCTGCTTAAGCAGCAGGTCCTCAGTTATTCTAAATATAGATCATTTCTTCTCCCTTCTGATTTGGAAGAGCTCGAGAGGAAGAAGGAACAACCAAAAAAACCCCACACCCCACACATTTGCTCCAGACCTTTGCTTTGATGTTTAGTACCACACTGCACACAAGTCCTCTTAGCGACTGCTTAAAAGGAGTAGCAAATTTATGCAAATTNTTCTCCTGCTTGTTCAGAGAGACAGCCAAGCAGCTGCAGCTTGCCTCTTAAAAGTGCTAGAGGAATCCAAGGGCAAAGAATTCTGAAGTTTGTTGCCACAACTTTTAGTTGTCCCTCATGAGGATGTTCTCTGCTTTGCACATTCAGTGATTACTTGTTATGTTAAAATAGATTGTATTTATTTAGAGAATAAATGGAATAGATTATATATTATATAAAGTTAGAATCTTGCATGCTAAAGAGAAGTGTTTACTCATTTTTAGCACTTATTTTCAGCTGATATTTTTGACAACAGTGTTGCTACAAGTATGAGAAAATTCTTAATATTAAAATATTAAGAATATTTGTAACTTTTAACTCTTGAAATAAATATTTCCTGCTCCCCTTAAGCACCTACACACACACATACCTGCACACATACCATTCTGAAAACCTTTACTCCCTAATGATACAATTCATTGTAGTGACTGAAAGGAGAAACTGAAGACTAAATGCAAGAAAAGGCTTCACAAATCTGCTCATATTTACCAACTGGAACAGGAATTATGAGCTGTGAAGAGGGAAAGAAAAAAAAAAAAATCACAGAAAAGCAAAGCAGCAGGCTCTGCTCCCAGGTCTATTGTATCACATTCTGGTTTCGATTCTACTTGTTGAGTATTCACCTGTTTCGCTTAGTGCGCACTAATGAACAGGTGGATGGAGCCAAAGCCAAACTCAAAGGAATTATGACAAAACACTAATGCATTATACATCCTGCAGGTCTCATCATGCCCCGGGAATGGCAAACAGTCAGGCTCCCTTTCCAGATCTGACAATAAAATGATGAAACATCATTCTGTCTTTTGAAACGCTGCAATGCACACAAATAACGCTTCCTCCTGCTTAAGCAGCAGGTCCTCAGTTATTCTAAATATAGATCATTTCTTCTCCCTTCTGATTTGGAAGAGCTCGAGAGGAAGAAGGAACAACCAAAAAAACCCCACACCCCACACATTTGCTCCAGACCTTTGCTTTGATGTTTAGTACCACACTACACACAAGTCCTCTTAGTGACTGCTTAAAAAGAGTAGCAAATTTATGCAAATTATCAAAACTTGTACAAACACCAGCAAATCCTCAAACCTGTGCAACTGCAAAGGCTGCACAAGGGCTCGCACTCTGCACTGCCTTGGTCAACCAAACCAAGAAGGAACAACAACTCCTCACTCGCTCACACACTCCATTCTGCCCAAATACATTCGGACATCAAAACTGGCACAGACATCAGAACTGTTACCCCAGGATTTCAAAACACAGCCCAGCACTTTTAAGGGTGTAAAACTACACCAAGGCTTTTATAAATAGCCCTTCTTAAGATGTACAGGAGGAGCAGTGCCCTGGAACAGCAGTTCAGGCATTGCAGATTTTTTTTTCCCATGCACAGGATGTCCATTTTAAAACTCAAACTAAGAAGTCAGCTCTTTTGAGTCACACACTATTATCAATTCACAAGGAAAGGGCATTAAACAAAAAATTCACTCAGATTAGCAAACCAACCCAAACCTACTGAAACGACTGCTATTTTGAGAGTTATTGATGAGTATCTGTATTGGCAACTTCAATTTCATTTGGTGATGACAAAAAAAGAAAACATACATGCATGGGAAGTTATATTTCTAAACTGCTGTGGAAGAAACTCTCCTTTTTTCATTGCCAGGAATCCCTCTGTGAGTTTGCTATCAAAGACCTCCTTAGCAGTACAGGATGGCCATAAACCCAACTGTTTTGAGACTGGTTTTAGACCCAAATATATTTTAAGAGAATACCAGTGTTTACCAGGGCCTGGAGCATGCCGTTCACAATGACAGTGCCCTCCATGGTCTGGGAGGAGGATTTGGATAACATGGAGAGCACCCAGTCCAGGAAATCTGCCATCCTGCTTTGCCTGACATCAGGGCGGACAATAAACCTGCCAGACATAACAAGAAAACATTGCAGCCATTGACTTTATGACACCCAATGAAAAACAATTTTTCCTCCTATCCAAACTGGTTGTAGTTCCTGGAACCAATTCTTCAATGTGTATTTCCCCAAATCACAGAGGATGGGAATACTCCAAACCATCCTGTGTTTAGCCCAGCTGTTTCTGAGCAAGGCTCTGATCTGGAATTTCACTTTCACTTTTCAAACCCAGCTAAAAAACTTGGGGTTTATAATTGGGTTTAATAATTTAATATCAATTACCAATGTAACAATCAATTATCAATTATCATTAATTATCTTAATTGTAAAGCAACAAAATTTCCAAAGCTTTTAAGAAATTATTTCCATTAGAATTAATGAAAAGCTGAAGCAAATAGGAGGATTCTTCATCTCTCTCACCAAAACCAGCCATTCTGCAAATCTGAAAAGCAGTGGAAATCAGCACTGGGTCCCTTCTGCACTGTCAGCAGCCAGGCCCAGAGCAACCAGCAGGGCTGCATTTGGGGTTTCAGATATTTGAAAAGGTCAAGCACCTGTTATTTAATGCACTAGATGAGTCAAGAGATGTGTTTTTAGATGTCTTAGAAAAGGAAAAAGATGTTTCTTATGGCTCAACTACTATAAACCTACTCTCAGCCCTCCCCTGAGCAGCCAAGCTGCAGTCAGGGCATTACCTCAGTGTCCTGGCACCTACAAACCAGGTCCTGTTCCAGCAGTGATTCAGACTACATTTGTTCTCAACTCACCCAGTGGAAATGCCAGCCCACCCTGCACAACTCATGGAATTCAAAGAGGATGTGCCCCAGAGCCAGGATCTGGATCCTTCCTACACCTACAGATAACAGGAGAACAGCACCAAGAGCTGGCTGATGGGGTATTAAATATATTAAATACAGAGAACACCTGCACAGTGAGCTGATGGGATGGACTGGCTTCCCAGCCAGTCTCTGTGGTGCTCAGAGGCAGAACAGTGAGGACTTGGGGTGAGCTGCAGGAGGGTTGTTTTGGGTTGAAGGATGCCCAAGGGCACAGTGACAGAAGTGACCTGTGAAGTGGCTGAGCTGGTTCCTAGACCCTTCCTCAGCCCCAAGGAGTTTAAATCCCTCTTTCCCAAAGGAGTGCCCTAACCTCCAGACTAAGAGCAGGATAAGGATCAGCCTCATCTCCTCCTACTGCAACCACTCACTGAGCAGGGAGAAGGAGAATTCCTGAAATATACTCCAGCTCCTTTGCCCTGTGAGGAACAGCTCACTTTGGAAAACAGGAGGTCTTGAGTCCTGATGTTTCTAAACTTCACGTGAAATTTATAAACTCCTTGGAACACAAACCAGGGCCCAGACTTTCTCCTCCTCCCCAGAGTGTGCTGCAGTCAGACTCCTGTATCTTATCTCTCCACCTGGCCCAGGACCGTTGTGCTCCTGCCCACCAGCTCCAGGGAGATGGCACAGAGACCTCAAGTCAGAATGATTATGCTCAGAACTGGCTTTGAGGATGTAAGAATAGGGCAAGGCCTTGGAGTCAATTTCTAATTTCTGGTGAAGTGCTTTAATCACCAGGCTATTTTGAAAATAGTGTTTTCATAATAAACTAAATAATTCTAATTCTAATTATGTTTTCATAATAAACTAAATAATTCTAATTCTAAATAATTCCACTATACAGTACCATTGCTGCCTTGCACACTTGGTACTAGCACCAGCTAAATGTATCCTATCACCATATTTGTTCTGAACATATACTCCTAATTAAAATTAATTCAGCCAATAAACAGAGGTGAAGAGAAGATAAGACAACTATCAAGGTGCCTGCATAGGACCCAGTATGAGGGTGCAGGGCAGTGGTGAAATCCCCCTGAAACCCAGGGCTGAGCACTGCATGAGCACAAAGCTGTCATCAATAAAGTTGCTGCATGAAAGCTTCCACTCAAAATTTAGTTTTACAGACACTCTGGAATACCATGGAAGTGCAAATTCAATTAAGCAGAATGTGGATCTTTTAAAATTACTGTCATTCTTACTTGAGAATAAGAGAAATTCCAAATACTGGGTGTACGTTCAAGAACCTATTACTCTTGGTTAATCTGGGTACTTCGTGGGATTTTAGGAAGTGAAGAAAGCCTATGTGAATGTTCAAGAATAATTCACTCTGTGTCACACCATCATCTCAAATCCTCTGGGTCTGTCAACCTGTGACAAGGCAGATTACCCATACAAATACATAAACAGAAATTTCTAAATATTGGTTCCAAAACAAATCAAAAAAAAAATAGTTTTGATTCCAAAAACGAATTAGGATCACAGAATTATCATAGAATGGTTTGGATTGAAAAGGTCCTTCAAGCTCATCCAGCTCCAACCCCCTGCCATGGGCAGGGGCACCTCCCATTATCCCAGGTTGCTCCAAGCCCTGCCCAGCCTGGCCTTGGGCACTGCCAGGGATGGGGCAGCCACAGCAGCTCTGGGCACCCTGTGCCAGGGCCTCCCCACCTCACAGGGAAGGATAAGGAGACAAACCTTGTCAAAATAAGTATGTAACAGGCAAGACTTTTTCAAGACTGCACAAATAATTAATGCAGTCTTTTGAATTTTGCTCTGATATATTTCAGAATAAACCAGCAAAGCACAAGATGAGTCACCAGAGAATTGTGAGTCTGGTCTCAAGTCCTTCATGAATTTTCTGCATGACACTGCACATTCTAAACCAAAAAAAGTGTTTGATTTGCCAACAGATTCAGACCTGTAGCATTATACTCACTAAATACAAATTTTTAAAGCCTTGAGTCCTGTGACTGAATCTCAGAATAAATTTAAAGTAAGTTCACAGACAATTACCTCCTAAAAAGACAAGACAAGGTCTGCTCTACTAACTGTTATATTTAAACAGCTATTTTGATTAACCCCATAAATTTAGTGCCTCTTAGCCCAGCGAACATGAATGCAGGTGTTAAGATTGTGACCCTCCCACACCCACTGCCCCCACCTCCCAATGTCCTGTGTCCCCACGTCCCCTCCCACTGTGTCCCCTTACCCCCGTGTTCCCAGGTCCCCAG
>VYXD01010098.1:521531-533831 GCA_013397195.1 Hylia prasina | reverse complement strand
GCCCTGGGGACATCCAGCCTGGGAACACCCAGCGGAGACGAGAAGACCTGCTGGGGATGGGGACACTCACCGGGGACAGAGACATCCATGGGGCATGGGGACATCCACCCCGGGGACACCCACCAGGGATGGGGACATCCAGGCTGGAGACGGGGACATCCACCCTGGGGACGCCCAACTGAAGTGTCCTGGGGATGGGAAAAGGACGGGGATACAGGCATGGGCACCCAAGGACTGGGTGAGGATGGAGATAGGGACCCCCAGGGAAAGGAACAGGGATGGGGACCTGGGCACGGGAACCCCAGGGGGAAAGGACCAGGGTGGGGACAACCTCGGCTGCACAAGCCGTGTGGGAGGGAGACAGCTGGATGATGCCGTTATCCGTGAGCTCCATTCCTTACCCGACCCACACCAAACCACTGCATTACATGGTCAATATCACAACACATTACCTCACCCTATTCTGGAAACATTCGAACCCTGAAATCTACAAGTACAGCTCCACTGAAGATACAGGAGATTCAAGGAGGCGCTTCAGCCTGGCCTGGCCAAGATGTCAGAACAGGTTGTTGCTCTTCCCTGCTATCCAGCAGCTCCATCCACACCCAAATATTTTCTCTTCAGGCTCAAATTGATTCAATCAAACCACAGTCACAAAATACATGTACAGTGAACGCAGGGTTTCTGCAAGGCAAGTGTTTTATTTGAGAAGAAGTTTGAGTTCACAAGTACTTCCCAGTGTGATACAGGTCAGTTTGTTCACATCCATAAACACCAGTGCACATGCACTTTGCTCTTTCCTCAGACCTAGATCTTCCAGCCATCAGCTACAATCCCAACTGTGTTCTAACTCTACTGTTCCACTTTTCCACTCTTTTAGTTCTGTTAAGTTTTAAAACCAACCGTGACAGATTCCCGATTCAAAGGAAGTAAAACTTTTTCACTATTGGTATCATATTTACAGAGCAAAGTGCATTGTTTTAAACCAAGTACAACATCAAATTTTAAACTTTATTAAATCTTTATAGCACTACCATTTAAAGTTGAAAAAAGCCTAAACATATTTGAGCACTTCTGAATAGAATATTTTAGTATTAGTCAAGCCAACCATCTGAAGCCTGAATACTCAGGTCATTCTTACCCAAATCTTCTAATTCATATTTGTGGGACTTCACTTACTTTTACTCTCCTTGCCACTTTCTTCCATTAAAACCCCCCAGAGTCACTAATGTACTCTAGCTCAGATTGTACACCAATATCTTTGCTGAACACTTTTCTCCCCAAATTCCCACTGCCTGTGTTTTCTATAAAAATAAAGCAGTAAGGAACAATAAAACCCTTTACGAATCCATCAGAGTTGACACTGTTCCTTCCATAACCCAGTGGTGGCACAACAGACCAGCTTTGCCCACTGCACTCATTTTCTAAAACTGAAAATACATCAAGCACCAACCAACCCAGCAGCCACAGGTGCTTCTTCTCACCCAACCACGGAGCATCCCTCCCACATTTTGCTGGTTTTTTACAAAGTTATTTAAATGTGTCACTATTGTACAACACACTGCAATATCACACTAAAGCTATGAAATGTTATTATCAACTTTGAGTGGTAACAACCCACTTCTGAGTGTACAGTTAATTACCAAGGAACTAGACATCCTTCCAGAAAATACCACTGGAATTTCAGTTCTTATAGCAAGAGAAAAAGGAATGTGAGTAAATTACATTAAATTAAAATAAATATTAGAAATATTATTCGTTACAAATGGTTGCCAAATGCAGCTAAAGGGCCTTGTCTGCTCATTAAATTAAAAAAAATAATAATGTTTTCAGATTCACAGAATCGGACTGAAATTTTGGATTAGGACATTTGACATGCGAAAGGAAAGGAAAGGGAAACAGAAGACCATGGAAATATTCATGGGAAAAGGGCTGGCAACAGACAGAAAACAGAAACCAGAACTAACAAGGGCAGACATAAGAACTTGCTATTACTTCCAGCACCACTGTCCCACAGCTGCAGCTCTCCGTAACAAACTGCTGATGGAGCAGCAGCAGGACTGGGAAGATGCTGCTGTGGAACAACTGTGGCAGCACAGCAGCTACGAGGTGAGGGAGCAAGGGGAGACTGACTTTCCAAGCCAGTGGAGCCTTGACAAGCAGTGCAGCCCTTTCTCTCAGAAGGGAGGAATCTGTGCAGGAAAACTAGTGCCCAAGTTAAAGGTTACACAATTGCTCTTAGTCAGTGAGGCTCAAAAGTGCACTAAGCCTTCTCCATATCAGATGTTTTACCATCAAGTCTGAGTTTGTCCTACTTGGAATGAGCAGGGGCTGCTCATTCCTAAAGGGCTGTGTCAGAATTTCTCAAATGCACCTGGTTACTTTAAAAGTTTCCTCATCATGTTTAGGGTAGAGCCCCTGTACCCTGTCCCAAAATGGTTCCAGTGGTTTATGTAATTAAAGAGCTGATACAACTTGTTCCGTTTCTCAAATCCTGGAGCTTTGGGTATTTTACTGTGATAGGCAGAGAAAAAAGAGCTGCTGAACCCCCCAAACATTCCAGCAATGGCCAGTTCAAATTCAGAATGGCCATAGAAGGAGGCAGGGTCAAATATAATTGGCCCAGAGTCGTCCTCAGCCACGTTGCCTGCCCACAGGTCCCCGTGCAGGAGAGCAGGAACGATTTCTACATCACAGAACATTTCAGGAATCTTTGGCTGAAAAGGCATAGAGAGACATGTAACAATTAAACAGTTTTAAAGAAAATAATAAATAAAACAAAGTACTGCAGCATGTTAAGAGCCTGAGCTGGCCAAATGCTACCTGTGTTCAACCCTCATGGAGTGCTTTGGACATTGATGGCAACAAGAACAAGCCAGTGATAAATGTTCTGGATGGTTCTTGAGAGCTTAGCAAAGCATTTAATTCACAGTCTAGTATCAACACCTGATACTGATGTATTGTTTCTAGACATGGATACTGTTAGCAGTCATGAGAACTATAAAATAATTCCATTTAAACTAAAAAGTTTCAATGGCAAAAAGGGACTGCAGTAAGCCTTTGGACCAATGGACAGAAGAGAGGAACACATCCCTGGTGTTCTCTGAGTTCTGAACCAGCCTCAGCTGTAAGCCTGAGCCAGGTAAAATACAATCCTGTCCAGGCAGCAGAATTTCACCTGCTTCATAATACCAAGCTCTTAGGATTTACCATATCACTATGATTATTAGCTGTATTATCAGAAATAAATGTTAATGCTGAATTACAGGGGTTTTTTTCCACTATCTATAAAAATTGAAAGAGTAACAGGAATTCTGTTCAGCTGACAGTGTTGCTGGACCCACTGTGAAGCTCATCCACACCCTGCTCTTCATTCCAAACACCTTTACAATCCCATTGACACACATTTTATGAAATTCCAGAAAATAGATTTTTTAAAGAATGGTTCATACTTTTAGCTGTGACCAGAGTTCCCTGGCTTCTCTGTCTCCATAATCTTTTTCAATCAAATCCAGCTGAGCCTGGAGCCGATGACGGATAAAGAATGATGGCCAGTCACTCTGCCACTCATTCACCTGGAAAACACAGCACAAGTTTGTCACACACAATTTTCACACACATTCATTCAGTTTTAATAACAGAGGTCCAGTTAAAACATTCAGTGCTGACACAAAGGCCTGAACAATGTCAGTGTGACCAATGCACAGTGACATCAGACATTTTGCTTTGGGAGTGCTGCTCTCCACCACACTTTGGTGAGGTTTCATTAATGTAAGTTGAGGTTCTGGCTATTTTCATACATTCCCATTTTTTTAATGTATTCTAGAGGGAGAGTTTCTGGTGAGATCATTTCAGTTGTTCAATGTCATGTTTCAAATCTTTCTGGATATGCAGAAGTATTGATTCATTTTTACTGGGTAACAAGTTTATAATTTGGTGAAAAGTTGTACCTAGCAAAGAGTTCGAAATACTAGAGGTTCATTCAGTTAAGTCACAGAATGAAATCCTGACACATGCAGAGCCAGAAAATGGTGGAATTATCTCCAAGAGCCCTTTCCAATGTCTCATGAGCTGTTACATGATGAGGCTCTCCAAAAGCAGTGGAGAGAGCCATACAGTAGGGCTTGCTAAAAGCAAGACATGGTATGTGAAGGGAGACTGATTTTTTTTTTTAAGTATTACCAAGCTAAAGAACCACCACATCATTCCAAATTCTCACTCAATGCACCGTGCCTGCTGGCCACAGTACCAGGGAGTGGGGATGGAACAGGGAAAGCAAAGCTGTGCTCAGAAAGCTGCAGACAAAGGGAGCAAGCTCAGGTATGAGGAGTTTACAGACCTCTACAAGTGGAGCCTTTCAGAGCTGTGGAACAGACCATACCTGTGGGATATAACCACAGCAAGTGGCTGTGTGGAATCCAAACTGATCCACAAACTGGGCCTCGGAGTGACTGGCTCCTTTTCCTAGAGAACAAAATAAATGTGTGGGGATTTGAGGTCTTTATATGGTAAAGTTTGCAAACACAGAACTTAAAGCAGAAAAAATAGCTTTAAGCAATAAGTTACACTTATTTCATGGTCACAACCCTTTCTAAAGGGAAAGAAATCTTTTGAAGTTGCTGAATGGAAATGGAGGCATAGTCAGTCACAGTCAGTGAGTTTGCTTTGGATGAAGGAGTTGGACATTCAGGAAAGGAGCCCAAATACAGAGTCACAGTCTGCTGTTCTGGCACTTGGACATGTTGCCATTAAATGTGGCTTGGGGTTGATTCATAGATTATTTGGGACCTGCCAGTAATTTGGCCTTCACTGAAAAATAATGGATTATAATGTGTCTACCACTAAGAGTCAGACTCAGTCCACTCTGAAGTCACAGGAACAACACAGATACAGACTGGTACTTAAGATTTTAATAACAACAAATCAAAAACAAATTCTTTATGTAGCTGATTTTTTTTTTCATTTATACTTTAATTCACTTTGAGGAGCAGCAATTTTTGCATATTTTGCTACTTACTTGAGTTCAAAAATGTCATCCCCAACATCTTTAAAGGGGAGCTTAATTTGCATTTACTAAGGGACAATATTCTGTAATCAGTTAATTATCTAAACCAACAGCAAGCAAAAAATGGGATTTCTGTAGGCTCAAGAACATTTTAAGAGAGTGAGAGTGCATGGAGGCTGAAAGCTTTTACTGACACTGAAGAGAAGTCCAAATTGTCAGTTTGACTTAGGAAAGTTGAAAGCAGTGCTGCACCACAGCCAAAGGAATTGCTTCCTTTTTGGTTTTGTACATTACATCAATGCTTTACCAATTGTGCTTCCCTCAGCCCTCAGCTTCTCTCCAAGTTTCTGGTTATAAAGATGAAGCTCTGCTATCTGCTCTCCCAGCTTTGAAGAGTATCTGTAGGATCAAAAAAAACCAAAATGAAACTGAAACAAGTGAACAAAAATTACACAGAGAAAAAAAACAACCCTCAATTAAATATGACCAAGGCTATTTTTGGCAAACATATAACCTTAATCAATTTCACAAGCACCTAACAGGGAGCAAATGACTTGATAACAGCTCTGAAGACACAGATAATACAGCAAACATATTAAATGCTCTTGCTAGAAAGGTAAAGAGAACACAAGGTGGTATAAACAGGAGCAGAAAGGGCAGGTGATCATGTGCTCCTCCTTATCATCCCCACTATCAGAGAACAGAACATATCTCCTGTTGGGCTTTACCCTTCCAAATCAGCTGAACAGCAGTTGAAAGGGTAAGTCTGAAAAGCAGCCCTAAGCAGGGATTGAATTGAGGCTGCCCAATGCTGAAGGCAGACAACTAAAAACCAGTTAAATATTCCACAGAAAATGATGGATTTAAAAATGCAACCAGAAGGACTAAGGTTAGACACTGGGAAATGCTTTCTAGGAACAGTGGGATGGATTAGAATAAACTGTGGAGGGTATGGAATTGTCATTATTGACCCAAATAAAATAGATGGGTTGGACAAGCAGCTGCCAGAAGAGCCATAGGCATGACACTGTTCCCATCTGGAGGCCTGGAACACAGCAGTGTTCCTGAAAATCAACTCCTGAGCTCCATGTTCAGGTTGGCTGACAGATGAAATGCAAATTCATGTCATCTTAACTTAATCACAGCTTAAATCATACTGGGAGATTCTACTTAGAGAAGCAGAGGTTTCAAAGATCTAAGCAGCCTGTAGGGTTAAAGAAACCTGTTGTGCTGGGAGAAGAAACAACGAAAAATCTTGTGTGAGAATGATGAGCCAAACTCAGCTGTGATTACATTCAGTGCAGCAGCATCTCAGCACACGTGGAGCAGCACACAAATGAGCAGTGACAGCCATTTCTAGTGCAGAAAAAGCAAAATGTGGATAAGGAGTGTGTACACACATCCACAGATACATACATTATATATATTTACATATGTACACAGAGAAACACAGATCTCAACAGAGAGAAGCTCTGTCTCTGAGAGAATAAAGGGACTCTGCTCATGAAGTTTCCTGGCTGACTGTAAGACATTAAAAAAATGTGCCCCAAAACACAGTAAAAAGAGATGCATGGACATACTTGTTGAGGTGCTTCATCTTTAGATACTCCATGGCAAACATGGCCCCTCCTCCAGGCAGGTCGATCACTTTGATGGGCTGAGGCACTCTCACAGTCCTGGTTTTCTGAATCGCTTCCAAACTTGCCATTTCCCCTTCAAACATTTTTCTGGCCTGTCAAGGAATAAGAATATCCTTGGGCTAACCTATGGATGTCTACAATGAGTACTTTGGAAAAAACAGACTTTTGACGAAGTGGCAAGAAGTTAATTCCTCTTGATAAAAGGAGAGAGCTGCAGCAAGGCTTCAGTCCACACATGAAGACTTAAGGACCTTGACTCTAACTTCTTTTTTTTCTTCCTTAATTCACTCCAGAGTTGCAGACTATGTCGTATTTCACCCTGATTTCCAGCTGCTTATGAAGACACCAAACTACCTGGATGCAACAGCATCTCTGATGATAATGTGGCCACTGCTAAATGAGGTAACATTGAGCCCTTAAACTGCTTTTTCTTTCCCCACAGGCTGCTGGATGGAGATGACAGCACAAACACTCAGCATGTGCTCTGCATTTTTGAAGCAAAGGTGCTGTTCTTCACAGCGGTTTAGGATGAATTTGATATTGATAAAGCAAATTTCTGATGCACTGTGGTGTTAGAAAAAGCAATTGAGTATTCAGTTAGTAACAGAAAAGTCAAGAGCTTGGTTTGAGAAGCTGCAAGGGTTTTACTTTTAGAAATGCAACAAAAAACGGGGATATTTGAAACTTCTGTAGCTTTAAAGATAATACATAAGTTTCAGCACTGGCCCCCATTTGTGCCCTCCCATTATCGATCCTCCCAACTGGAACATGAAAAAAGAATGCAGTGAATGCAAAGTCAGCTCTGGGCTTTTCCAAACTCCAAGTACCACAATAACAGCTTTGTGCTTGGCCTCCTTTTTACAGGAATTACAGCTCATTCCTGCTGTTGAGGGTTATCACACTGCATTACACTGCATTTCATACTAACCAAACCTGCTACATTAAGTCTGGATATAAAATAGACAGGGCTTTAAAAAGAATACTGAGAACTGGAATAATTATGTATTATTAACAATCAGCTGCTTTTAAAATAAAAAGCTATCTCTATGCAATCATAAGATCTGCTGGCATTGACCTGAGGTTTGTGGTTGATTTTCACAAATACCCGTCCTCTGTCTGTCTCATACGTTTGGCCTTGGCTGATACATCCTCCCCCAGAGCTCCCCAGCGCCTTCAGAATGTTGGTGTTCAGCTCTGCCTTCAGGATCTTCTCCATCGTCATTTCCAGGCTGCTGCAGCCGCTCCTCTGCTAAACCTGCTGCGAAACAGGATTAAAGGTCTGGGTCCTTCTGCCACTGTCACTCTGCGATGAGGTAGGAAGGGCCACCCACCACAGAAAAAAAATGGGGGGGAAAAAAAGAAAGGCAGCTAAAAAATAACTCAGCCAGGGAATGTTTCAAAATGCTTTGCTTGCCGTGGGCTTTTATAGCTATACAGGAAAAATAAAAATCTTTATAAATATTTGCTAGAATAAACTGGAGAGATTAATTCTAGGGGAGGTGGGTCCTGGGGCCTCTCAGCGGTGCTGGAGCTGCTGGTATTTGTAGTTTGGAGCCGCTCTAAAGCTCCGGGATCGCCGCCGTTTTAGGCCAATCCACTAGAGGGAAGCTGAAGGCAGCCCCAGGAATGGCCACAGGCGCTGTATCGGGGGCATTTGGTGTGAAATCCAAAGCTTCAGCCCAAAAGGACGTGATCAAATCCGCTAATCGGCCCGCGGTTCCCAGCGGAAATTCCTGCGGGGCGGGACAGTGCCGTGGGGAGGTGAAGAGATCCCGGCCGGGCTGCGGGACGGGACCTGCGGGCACAGCGAGGGTGAGCGGCACCCCCGGGTCCCGGTGTGAGGGGGGACTGCTCCCGGTGTGAGGGGGGACTGCTCCCGGTGTGAGCGGGGACTGCTCCCGGTGTGAGCGGGGACTGTTCCCGGTGNGCGGGACAGTGCCGTGGGGAGGGGAAGAGATCCCGGCCGGGCTGCGGGACGGGACCTGCGGGCACAGCGAGGGTGAGCGGCACCCCCGGGTCCCGGTGTGAGGGGGGACTGCTCCCGGTGTGAGGGGAGCTGCTCCTGCAGTGGGAGGCGGCTGCTCCCGGTGTGAGGTGGCGATGGCTGTCCCGGTGTGCGGGAACAGTTCCTGCAGTGTTGGGGCGCTGGTCCCGGTGTGAGGGGAGGCTGCTCCTGCAGTCAGGGGCGGCTGCTCCCGGTGTAACGGGGGGCTGCTCCCCCTGTTATGGGAACAGGAGTTCCCGGTGTGAAGAGGGGCTGCTCCCGCTGTGAGGGGATGCTGTTCCCGCCGCAATGGGGGGCTGTTCCCGCTGTGAGGGGATGCTGTTCCCGCCGGGATGGAGGGCAGCTGCCGGTGTGAGGCGGGGAGGCAGTTCCCGGTGTTATGAGGGACTGTTCCCGGTGTAGGGAGACAGTTCCCGGTGTGACCGGAGTCTGACACTGTTCCCCGCTCCGCACAAGCGTCCCGTGGCCCTCCGGAACCGAACACACGGATTCCTTGTGTAATGGCAGCGCACAGCCCGTGTATGTACCACACCAACAAAAATTAGAACGTGAAGTCTTATTTGAGAGCTTGCTCACCACCGAAATCGTGCTTTGGGATGAATGACACATCCAATCCCACCGAAAGGTCATGACACTCTGCTGCTGGATTTTCATGCTGTGATTTAGGTTCTGATGTGCACAGTACCATTGGTTTCACTATTTTGTGTGGTTTTGTACAGGGGATAAATACCATTAGATTCAATTCTTAATTCCATGAAATCTGGACAGTGACTTACTAATAAAAAAAAGAAAATCCTGTCCTTTTTTGCAAACAATTAAAAATATAAAAATTAGTCATGGATCTGCATATTCAGGCAGAGGCACTTAAAATGCATTAAACACAATGAATGTATATTAAACACAATTAAAATGTGTTCAATGCAATAAAATATATTAAATATACTTAACAATGTATTTGTCATTGTTAAATTCTACCAATAGTGTGACAAATTCTGTAGTAACTTTTAAGGACAAACTTCACTAAGCTAAAAATAGATCTCTAATTATTATGTAAATGCACAACAAGGTTTTGTCTCATTAGTGTATGTATTTTTTTGATAAATGTTTTGTCTGTTTTTTAATACTTTGGGGAATTCATTTGTAAGTTAAATACTTTACTGTAAGAATAAATTCCATTTCATACCACTCTATGAGAAAGTTCTAGGAGAAAAATGCCACAGACACTGTGGTTAAAAAAAAAAATACTTGAACACTATTTCAAAAATAAATTAATTGAATGTTTCCGGGGAAAAAAAAAATCCTTTCTGCAGATTCTTTAGAAATGGTTTCTTTAACAGGGGACAGATAGCTTTATCTTCCTTTAGAAGAATTTGAAGAACAATATACCTGAATCAGATACCAGGAATGTGAACTCAGCCTTTAAGTAGCATACAAGGCTTCTGATACAACAGCTCTCTACAAAATTGTTACCTGAAATGTGAAAGAATAACTCAAGCCAAGTCTTTCCTGTGTGAAGAGATTGTGTGACTCCTCCTCCTCAATAATAACAATCCTTTGGTGCAGCTTCATCCCAGTTCCCTGTCAGTGTCTCCACTGCTGCGAGATGCGACCAAGAGTCTGTGATGCTCCTCCTGGACCAGCACTGACATCCTCTGGGAGTGTGAAAATTCCGGCCAGTAAAATGCCAGAGTGGGACCTGGAGCAATCAGTGCATCAGCTTAAAGAAAAGTGCCATCAGAACGAGTCTTCTCAGAGCGAAAGCCCAGCCGGCAAACCCCGGGGGGTGGCAGGAATTCCTGCGGGCTCTGTCCCCGGGTGAGGCGCTGGGCTGTGTGTGCGGGGGGAGCTCCGGGAACGCCGGCGGGATGGAGCTGTGGGGATGCTGAAACTGCATCTCCACTGCGGCCGGACACGGGCAGGGCTGCCTGCAGCTCCCGGGGTTAAACCTGAATCGGAGACACCCAGACTCTGGCAGTGTTCTGTATATGCCCGCCCAGTGTCGGGGTGCAGGATGCGCAGTTCTGTCCCATGCACACAGCTACGTTGGTTTATTTCTTCCAAATTATACCCTTGGCCTCCTCAATCACCAGTCTGGTCTCTTTCTGTGATAGGCAGGAGGAATGCCTGGCTGGAGGGAGCATTTCCGAGGATGTGTGTCCGTCCCTAAGGCCAGAGTCTCTGTTCCTCCTGCCAGCCACAATAAACACAAGGTAAGGAGAGGCTGGAGTAACACTCCTCCTCCTGGTAACACCTGCAGCGATCTCACATGGATTAAGTAAAGCCTGGGGCCCTAGTTGGGCAGGAGAAGCTCTAAAAAAGCAAAGATGAGTTTGTTACTTCACATTACCCAGTCTCTTGGCTGCCTGAGGAAACAAAATATCATAATGATGCAATGTGACTATTCTATTTACATATATATATATGAGTACCCAAAGAATACTAGAGCAGCTGGTCTATGCAGAGGTCCAGGGCTGCACTCAGCTGGTTGTGCACTGAAAAGCTGAGGTCACCTCCCAACAGAGCTCGTCACAAATCCGAGATGCGACATCAGCCAAAAGCACAGAGTGAGCACGGAAAAGGAGGTGAACGCACAGGAGGGATGGGGAATCGCTGGTGTTGGTGTGAGCACACACAGTCTGGGCACCAGTTCATCGTACAGTCATGGAGAAATCCGGGTCGCAAGGGGCCTCACCGGGCTGTCGGGTTCATCATCTTGCTTGAAGTAAAATTACTATTTAAGTCCAGTTACTGTGCTCAGACTCTTGGGTCCTGAGAACTTCCACATTTTCAAGACGTATTTGTGGTGTTGGTGGTTGGGGTTTGGGTTGGTTTGGGGTTTTGTCAAGTCAGGGAATCCCTATTTTAGCGCGATCCAACTCCTGTGTCTTTACTAGTTTGGTGCGAAAGCTTTTACCAAATAGTCCTTTGGAGCTGGGAGGGGCCCGGGCCACCCATCCTCCAGTCCGGCCCGGTGGTCAGTCGCGGTTCATCCCGGTCAGTCCGGGCGGTCAGTCCCGCTCAGCTCGGCGCTCCCACCGCCATTCCTGCGGCGCTCGACTACTCGGCGCTCCTCCCGCCGGCGGCTGGATGTGCTCTGCGCTCGGTAGCGGTGCCTGGCAGGGCCGGAAGCGGCCGCCGGCCTGTCTGCCTCGGCCCGGCGGGACTCGGCCGGACTCGGCTCCGCTCAGCCCGGCACGGGCGGGTTCGGCTCAGCTCGGCCCGGCCGGGCTCGGTCCGCCTGGGCTCCGGCGGGCTCGCTGGACTGGACCCGACTCGGGCGGGCTTGGCTTGCCCCGGCTCGGTTCGGGCTCCCGCGGCGGGGCTGAGGCGGGCGGGCGCCGCCATGGTGTGAGGGGCGGGGGCGAAGGGGCCGAGCCGGAGCCATGAACCTGCTCCCGGCCAACCCGCACGGCAACGGGCTGCTCTACGCCGGCTTCAACCAGGACCACGGTGAGGCTGCGGGCCCGGGGAGCCGGGTGGTGCCGCGGAGGGGCGGCGGAGCAGAGCCCGGGCCGGGCTGGGCTGGGCCTGGGGCTGCCGCGGCTGCCGAGCCATCACTGCGGGGTCCCGCTTGCGTCCCGAGGCTGCTGCCGCCTTAGGGGATGCCCGAGGCGGGGCGGGTGGGGCGGCCGGAAGGAACCGGGAAAGAC
>VYXD01010098.1:505645-521475 GCA_013397195.1 Hylia prasina | reverse complement strand
CACTGGTGCGGGCGTGTGTGCGGCCAGCGCTTCGGAGAGTTGAATGGGTGGGTGCGGGGAGAGGAGAAGATACAGGACCAGGATAAGTGGGGACTTGCTGCACTTGGCTGCTCACCTTGTGTGGCTCCATCAGGCTCCTCAAAGCCTGTGCTTCAGGGGGCTTCTTTGGGAACTGCCCACAGTTCAACCCTTCCTCAGTGTAAGTACTCCACATTCAAAATGAGCAGTGTAACTGATTTTTTCTTTCTTTTTACCTGGTTTGTGTTTTAAAAATTGTGCTTAAGACTACTAACCACAGTGGCAGGCTAGCACTGATACAACAGCCCTCTGTGCATCCTTGGCTTATCTTTTCCCTTTGTTAGATGGGAAGGCCTTCTCCAGAAAGGGGGTGAATGTGCCTCATCCTGCTTTGGCAATACAAAAATAGCACCAGTCTTATGAGTAAGTGTAATTTTGGTGGAATAAGGAGTAGAAGCTCATCATTTTGTAACATCCTCTTGCCTTAACAAATAATATTCTTGCTTAAGACACTCTTGCAGCCTCCGTCATTGTAGACTGCAGCTCATGTACCTGTTGCTGACGCTGTTGAAGTCGTGTGTAAACACGAATTATTCTGTTGATTTTAGTCAAAAGCCTTTGATGACATCTTGGCAATAGCGTGTGAAGCAGGTAATGAGGTGAGAGCATCTTGGCAGCTTTCTTCCTGCCATCCCACAGACTTGAAGAAAATAGGATAGTTTGTTTCTCAGCAGCTCTGCACTTACTTTCATCTTGCCTTTGCAATGGAGGTGGAAGAAGATTTTTGAGGATGAGCCTAATTTCAGATCTGCAGGGTCTGTTATGGAACAGTGAGGTTTGATGTTTGGCCTGTAGAGCTGTGTGAGAAGAAGAGTTCCTCTTTTAGTGCAAGGTGCCTTTAGATCATCATTTTAGTGTAAAATTTGTTTGTTGCAAAGGCTTCCTTAAGTTCTCTACCAATAAATGCAAGATATTCTTCTTCAATAATATTACTTCCAAAGCACCTTAAGGAATTTGTCGTGGGAATCTGTGAGCTGGCAGTATTCATGTCCCATCTTACCTCACCTGGCCAGGCAACTGAGTGATGACAAAAAGCAGGAAGCAAAACCACAACTGGCTTCTGTTTGGCAGCTCCTGGAGGTGTTCCTGCTGGGAATGATGACGCTGCACTGCAGATAACACAGTGGCCTTTTATGAGTTTAGGGCTCTTGTAAAGTGCTGAAGGGCAGGTGATGTTTGGTCACCTGAAGGAGAGCAGAGGGCAGGGAAAGCTCCCTGCTTCCTTCGTGCTTCTGCCAGGAATAGAACGTGAGTCACTGGAGTGCTGAAGCTCACAAGTGTGGGTGTCTGCATGTACTGTCACAATAACCTAATTTCTTAGTAATTTAAGACTGGCCAATCCCACAAGGATGGGGGAGCAGGAGGAATCATCGAAGAAGTCTCTCTGGGGCTGAATCTCCCTGGCTGGCAAGTGATAAAGCAGCTGTGGTTGTTCTGCCCTGGGCCTCCCTTGCTCTGATTTGAGTGATGCTGGTTTATATCAGATGCCTTTGCTACTTTTAAGCTTTAAATTAAAAAACCAAAGAAACAATGTTACACAAGGAAATGGAAGTTGTCAGTTGTTTGAAGTCAGAATATTCTGATTTTAGCTCCTTAATTTTGAGACTGTGAGATTTCAGATCCTTTCCTAATGCTTTGAGAAGGACACAAAAGTGCTTTTCAAAAATTAATAGACAAAGCATCATATTAATGGCCATACCTGTAAATTACTGACAGATTTCTCTTTTGTCACTGTTGCAGCCTAAAGCTGGTTTGAAAACAGAGGCGTGGGTTTGTTTCGGTGTGGCAACACTTGACTTCTGTGTTTACTGGTCTCCAGTGGGCTGGAATGCTTTGCAGGACCCTGCAGTGTTGGTAGGGTCCCGTGCTCTTGGCTTTACACAGCATTTATGGTGCCAAGGAAAACCACCATGGCCAAAACTGCTCTGGACTCCACCAGTGCCACTGCAGGACCTCAGGCCCTAGAGCCTGCAGGTTTCTCTGGGCCAACGTGTCCCCTTCATGTCCCCTTCAGCCTGTGGCATCTTCTAGGCTGGTCATTGATTTAACCCTTCCTTTCCCTGCAGATTTGGAGGAATAAAAGTCACTCTGGCCTCACTGGCACTGGTTACAAAAAGCACTTTTACTGTAGGATCAAGCATGACTGTGTCAGGGCAATAACTCTGTAATCATGACAATTTTTTTAAAGTATCTGAATTATCTTTTGTCAGTGGCTTTTCAGTTCCTTCCTGAAAAGAGGGGTGCACTTCTTGTGGAAGGAAGTGAACCTAAGGAAGTGTTCCCTCCTCTGTCAGTCCCTGCCAGCTCTCTCACATGGAAGGGCTTACAAGCTGTAGCCATCAAATTTGTGATTCCAGTGGTAACAGAAATCAGTCAGATGGGAATCACCAAGCTTCAAAGCTGCTCCTGTAACCTGGAACTGAAGGAGGAACAGGAATTTTCCTGTAGGTTTTTTCCTCTTGTTTGACTCAGGGGTTGCTGTGCTTGAGAGCTTCATATCTCTGTGGGTAGTGATGGACCACATGGGGAATTTCACCGTTACTCACATCCCCACGTTCTGGTGTGTTGTCTTCAGTTCAAAATGTGGATATTCCCAAGGCATTAAAGCAGCCCACGTCTTACTCATGAGGCTGGTCCTGCAGAAGGCTGTAGTGGTGCTGCAGGAAGTGTAAAGTGTGTGTTTGATTGCATCAGGAATGCTCCATTTGGGTTAGGAGCTGCTGGGATCAGCACAGCTCAAACCTGACAGCGCTTTCTTACTACAGAGCAGCTTCAGCATCCCTTCCCTTTGACTTCCCTGGAGATACAATATGGGATTGGAAAACTGTTGCTGGAAAATAATTATGTGGATCAGGTGTGAGGAACAGATGAGTTCTCATCCTGTACAGCAGTGCTTTGTGCAGAGGGGCAGGTTTCCATTGCAGTTTGCTCCCTGGCTATCCCAGGAATGCTGCCCCAGTGCTGTGAGATCACAGACACGGCTGCCAGAGCAAACCAGCCCTGAGAGGGGAGCAGAGAAAGTGAACAGGGCTCATATCAAAGCCTCATGCTGCTACAATTATTACATCCACATTAGCCACTTTGTGTGTGTGTTTATGTATGTAAACAAGAACTTTGTGCACTGAATTTATTACACTATCTTGGACAGGGTGAAGTTTAACCTGGGAGTCTTTCGGGTTAAGGGCGTAGGTTTTTGTGTTTTATTTTCTTCCCCCACACACCCTGTGATTGTTGGAGTATTGAGTTTTGGGAAGGCTTGTGTTTAGACAGAGCTCCTCAGCATATTATTTGAGGGGTTCAAATAATTCCAGTGCATAAGAATAGAACCAGAGTAACTGGAACTTCCATTCCAGTACCTCAGAGATCTTTAACTGGATTTTTGGTACACTACACACAAATTGTGAGCAACCAACCTGCTATCAGGCAGTGACAGCAGCTTCTTGGTGACTTTTCATTGCTCTGACTTCACAGTGGCATTTCTTTGTACCAGTGCCTGTGTTCACATGTTAGCAGGGCAAGGAGCAGGGCAAGGGACTGGCAGTTTGACTGGATTTCACTAAAGAAGTACATGCATACTTCCATATGGAAAAATAACTACAGTTATTTTCCAGAGAGTTTTAATCTGGCTTCTGCTTATGTCCTGGGTTAGACTTCAACTACTGGTGTATAATTATTGGCATGGTACAGCAGTTAGCTCTCATTAGCACAGTTGGAAAAGCTGTTTGATGAGCACTGAGCTCTGGAAACAGCCACAGCAGAGTCATAATATGAGGTGAATTTGGATTTATGAAGAAAGGAGGGAGCCTGCTTAATAACTGTTGGACCATAAACATTAAAATGCTATTTTCCTGCACTCTAGTGCATGGCACAGGATCCAGGTGGTTTGGGAATTGGTTTCCTTTCCTTCTACTATTCTCTTACCTGCCTAAAACCAATACCAAGACATTTTCACCAGGCCAGAGTAGAGGACAACTTCTCTGGAAGATTTTCACTTGCTACCACTAGCAGAGCCTTCAGTGAGTGCTCTTCAGCTTGAGTGTAACCACACAGTCATTGAGTAATGCTTTCCTAACCCTCTGCCTCTTGCTTCCTTCTTGAGTGCATCTGGCAATTACTATATATGTGTATATATGTGCTTTTTACCACAGGATGCTTTGCATGTGGAATGGAAAATGGATTCCGAGTTTATAATGCAGATCCACTCAAAGAAAAAGAGAAACAAGGTAAAACACTTACTTATTACACCATGCTGCTCTGTGTTGGAAGCACAGCCTTCTCATTTTTTCCTGACTGATTGTTGCTCAGCTTTCACTTTTCCATCCCTCAGGAAAGGCAGCAGCTCCTGCTGGTCCCACAGGGACTCTCACTCGTGCCATTGCCCAGTCAAAAGTCTCCATGCTGTTAATTTGCACAACTGGCTGATGAGGAATTGTCTCAGCTTCTGGCAGAGCTGTGTTTGCTGTTGCTAATGTTTGTAGCCTGAGTAGGAGAGGGGTTTCCTGGGTATTTATGAGCAGGAGAAGTTGCTCCCCACAGCCATCAGAAGTTGTTCTGTTCTTGTGTGCTGATCTGGATGATCCAGTGTGGCAGTAAAACTCCAGGCTTTTTCCTGGAAATCTCAATGTAACATTTCTCATACTCAAAGAGAATTGTCTGCAAGAGGACTGAGAGCTCAGGCCTCTACTGCTCTAAATCTTACCTTCTATGTATGCTTTAAAAATTTGGGAGGATCTTAATGTGGTAAAGCTGCTCCTGTGTCTTAACAGAAGTCAGTAGATGAACTGTGTTAACAGTGGAGTTTTTATCAGAAAGCAAACAAAACTGAGTCAAAATATGGACAACTGAAACTGAGCTGTGTCATTCTAACTCTAAATATAGGAAGTGAGCTGCTAAACAGGTTTCCCAGCACTTTCAGAGGAAAAAAGTACTTGAACTAGCAATTCCTACAAAATCAGGCACACTTTCACTTACTACCACTGTAAGGATTTTAGTCACTGTTGACATGGCCAAAGCTGACAAACTATTTTCTGCTCTTAACAGTAAATTTTTCCATAAGCAACATGCCTTGGGACTGTCACTTGTGACAGTGTTCTCAAAGAGTCAGGATTCAGCCTGAAGTCCTGTGGAGTTCCTTGTCAAAGCTCTCGCTGCCAGTAGCTCTGATGGAGATGCTTCCAGGACTCCTGCAGTGAACAGTTTCTTATGAGTCACATTGCCTTTTCCCTGTGGATTCTGAGAGCTCTCACTGAACTGGCTGCGTAGGTACACAGAGATCTGTTCATGGTTCATGTAGGTTTAATCCTCCCAAGGCACTCCCAGCTGGAGCTTGTCCATTTGATTTTCTCTGTAACCCAGTATGAAACCAAATCTTACTGCAACCCCAGCTCGTCTGTCTTACATCCAGGAGTTCCAAGAAATTCCCATCCAAGCAATGATTCAGTGCTCTAACACAGATTGAGACTACACATTCTTCAATTGTTTCAGGTCATCCCTGGTAGATATTGTAGACCCTTTTGTCACAGTGATCACAGCAGAATGTGCTGTCCTGCCTTAAATGCTGTAATGGAGTCAAGAGTAGGATCTGGTGCAGAAAGGGGTAGTGTTCAAGTACAACTGTTCAAGAAGGAAACAAGGCACTCAGAAGTGCTGTTGAAGAAACCACAAGGGCTTGTATGAAATCCAGGGCTTTACTGCTCCAGTATGAAGAACTTTCAAGGAATCCACATTCTCTGGTTTTTAAGGGCAGCCAGGGTAGGGAGATGCTCTTCTTCTCAGGTGCCTGAGGAATGTGCTGGATAACACCAGCTTTCCTGATAAGAGTGGTATAAATTAAGTGGCAATGTCAGCAGTTCTGACACTTCTAAATAAAATATTTGTCTTGCAGAGTTTCTAGAAGGTGGTGTTGGCCATGTTGAAATGCTGTTCCGTTGCAACTATTTAGCACTAGTAGGTGGAGGAAAAAAGCCGAAGTACCCACCCAACAAAGGTGAGCTTGAGGGCTGGACCCTGCAAACACCTGCCTGCCCCTGTGTGACACTGCCCAGAGAACTCCCAGGGCCCTGAGCTGATGTCCTGAAGGTTGGCTGAAGGGGATGCTGCAGCAGGTTTAAGTCACCGTGGTGCAGTGAGTTGCATCACTGCTGGTGCAGTGCTAACAGGCTGCTGCCTGCAGGAACTGCTCTCCAGGGCCTGCTGACCTTCTCACAGAGAACTCTGCAAGGAACAGGAAGCTCCCTGCCTGGCAAGCTTTGTAGGAAAATGTACTACTCTTTTCAACTGCTGCATTAGTTCAGAGCAAACAAGAAAAGCTGCTTTTCTGTAGAAAAATGTATCTTTATTGTCAGTTTTTGTGGTTGGAGTTGACCAGCTCCTTCCTGCACGGGTTACAGTGTGGATTAGGGGGTTGGTGTGTAGTGGGCTCAATGCCTTCTGGTTAGCAGGATGCCTGTCTGCAGCTGCTTAACCATTGGATGAACCTCTTGATCAGACTGCTGGGGTACTGCAAGTTATTATAAGTGAGCTGTGGATCTTTGAATATGCCTTGATCGTCTAATGCAATCTCTGCACTGTTCTAGTGATGATCTGGGATGACCTGAAGAAGAAGACTGTCATTGAGATAGAATTTTCCACAGAAGTCAAAGCAGTGAAGCTGCGAAGAGACAGGTAGGAACAGCTGAGGGGTCCAGACACCCAGCTGGGCTTTGTGCTCCTACTCATTTCCAGCTGCTTGTACAAAAGAAAAAGATCCAACTCTAACACCAGCAATTGGAGGTGAAACAGGCTTTTGGTGTAGTGGTATTAGGTGTAAACAGGCCACAGTTTAAGTATACTGCTATGTGAAGGCTTGGTGAAAAGCCTCCAGGACTTCCTGGTCCCCTAATGTAGGGAAATATTCTCCTGAGGCTCCTGCTGGTTTTCTAGGTATGGAGGAGTGTGAAGAAAATTCCAGCAGATCCCTGGAGCAAGAGCAGCTGTGAACAGCTGGAGTCTGTATGTGTGGGTGGAGGGGCTGGATAAAAGTGCTTTGCAGTGCTTATCATGGCATGGCTGCTGCAAGGCCAGGAGTCTCTTGTGGGGGAGGGCAGGAAGAACGTGGCTGTTAAATCACTTGAAAGCCTTTGCAGGTCTGAGTGAATGTTTGTGTCCCACCCCAAGTCACAGGAACTCCTGCTCTGTTTCAGAATTGTGGTTGTCTTGGACTCGATGATTAAAGTTTTCACCTTCACACACAATCCCCACCAGCTGCACGTCTTTGAAACCTGCTACAACCCTAAAGGTTAGTTGTACGTGTGGGCTGGGGAGTGGAAGCAAGTTTATTGTGTTCTTGTCTTGCCATTTATCTTCTGCTGCCTCAGTCACTTCTTTGGAAGTCATTAAACACTCACTGCACTGCAGTCGTGTCCTTTGGAGATGCTTTTGTGTTTGTAGAATGGTTATTAGAATTTATAAATACTTGGCCCAGAAAAGCTGTTTCCTGTGCTCACGTTATGGTTGTGATTTCTGTAAGAGCTGTACGCTTTCTTCTGTAAAGAACCTGTATTTTTGCTGGAAGGTTAATTATAAACACAAACTCCAGTAAAATGCTTCATTTCTCCTTCCTAATGGAGCTGGAGGTGTTGAGCAAACTCTTCTCTTCTGTTAAAAAAAGCCTAATGAGCAAACTGATGCTGTTCTTTTTAACTAGCAAGGCCTGGCTGTGGCTGGTGCTGAGCCAAGGGGAGGGGCTGGGGCTCATTCAGTGGTGGCAGCAGGAGCAGAAGGAGCTGGTGAGGGGCTCTGCAGGGCTGGCAGTGGCCTGGAGGAGTGTCAGGAAGGGTGGAGCAAACACTTCTTGCTGGTGCTGCAGGTGGAACAAGGAGTGCAGGCAGTGCTTGATGGGTGGAGAGGAGCAGCCTGGATGTCAGGAGGGTGTTTTCTCCAACAGATTACACAGGATTGGAATCCCCATCTCTGAGGGTTTCCATGCCTGCCTGGAGCAAACATGGAATTGCTGGCATGGAACCCCAGCCTGGATGCAGCTCCAGCAGCCTGACTGACTGACAGGCAGGGGATGCAAGAGGAGGAGGAGGAGGAGCTTTTCCTTGCACTGAGGTTTCTCCTGAAAACTCAACCTTCACTTGGCATCAGCAGAACACCTGGGATTGGTGTGATTTACTGCCTTAAATGGGCCACAAAACATTACCAAAAAAAAGTGCCAGTGCTAGAAGAACCAAACTCAAATATAAATTAATAATAATTTCATTGATGGAGCAGAAGCTCAGATATCATCTCTGATAAACTCTTACCCTTCCTAAGCTGCTGAAGAGACCTTTTAACTTCTTCTTAAAATAGCTTTGATGTAATGGACTGACTGGGCTGATCTGCAAAACCACCCAGATTCTGGGTAAGCACAGCTGGATTACATTAAAATACAGTGATGAGAGCAAGTTAAAATTATACTGCTCCTCTCCCTAACTGTGCTCTGCACTCATGGACAGATGATGTTTTGGAACTAGCAATTAATGTAATGGCACTAGGCATTAAAATGAGATTCTGATTTACTGCATGGGTGTTTGCTTATCCTGAAATTATCAGTATTTTAGAAACTTACATTTGAAAAGTTGATTCGGTTGTGGAGATGATCCAATTGTTCTTCCTTTTTTTGTCTTTCAGGTCTCTGTGTCCTTTGTCCAAATAGTAATAATTCTCTTCTTGCATTTCCTGGAACACACACTGGGCACGTGCAGATCGTGGATCTGGCTAACACTGAGAAGCCTCCTGTGGACATCCCAGCTCACGAAGGAGTCTTGAGCTGCATTGCTTTAAACCTGCAGGGAACAAGGATTGCAACAGCATCAGAAAAAGTAAGAATGATGTCCCCTGCCTCAGACTTACTGTGTGTTCTGGGGTAGAGGTAAAACAGCAAGTCACATCCTTTGGAGGAAAGGCAGAGAAATACCTGCTGGGAAGATCTGCCACTGAGCTGTGTGCTCTCAGTCTTTCTTTATCTTCCCTGCTCCTCTGGGATGCCCAAACAGCCAACAGCCAAGGGCTGTGCCTGAGGTAGTGTTTGTTTTAGCTGGCTGTAGCAGTGATTCTGCAGTGAGATTTGAACACAGCTTGGCCCAAGTAGTTCATATCTTTGATCTGTTCTTCAACAGATACTGTTAATTAAAAAAAACAAGGTGGGGGGGAAGCTTATTTGCATTCTTTCACCTTTATTATTTTCTGCTTAAATTCACTCCAACCCCATTGGCTAAAGAAGCACTTGTAATAGTTCAGCTGCACTGGTGGGCTCTGTTCTGCTCTGGCTCAGCCCCTTACAGAGCAGGACAGGGCAGGCTGCCCCCCTCACAGAAAGGGAGCGTGTGGCCACGTGTTACATGGGGCTGAGGAGACAAGACACTGACAGGAACATGAAGTTAGGGTGCAGTGCAGATCCCCTGTGCTGGGCTGAGGCAGAGAGAGGCAAACATGCCAGAGCTGCCTTCTCCCAGGGAACCACAGAGGCATTTGTCTCCCCAGGGAATGTCAGGCAGATGGACCCATCCCCCTGAGGCAAGCACAGCTCTTGCTGCCTTCTTCCACTCAGCTGAAATCAGTTTCTTAAGGACAAGCCAGATTAATCCAATGAGTCTGTTTCACATAGTTTCCACTGCCCAGCCTGTCACTCAAAGAGTTTAAAAAAGGAAAATATATCCTGAGTCTCTGTTAAGCATAATGACTGCATGTCTTCAAACAGAGTTCTAAATGCTGCCAACTCCATTGCTAAATAGAGCCATTATCTGCTGAGTTTGTATTAAACATTCCTTGTTTTGCTTAGAGAAGAAGTTCAAGCAGCTTTTATTTTCCAACTGAACTAGGAGTCTGAGCACAGTCAGCAAACATCTCAAGCCTGTCTCTTAAATCAAAACTAAACTGAGTTTACCAAGTCTTTCTCTGCTGGGTTGTTACTTCCTGCTGTGTGAGTGGAGAGGTGCCTGTTAACCAGGTAACAGGAGCTGCAGGTGGTGATGCACAGCCCAGTGTACCCCAGTCTTCATCAGAGGGAAGCACCACTGATTTGCTGATCACTTTATTTGAGACACTGGTTCATTCTGCAGCTCTGCTGCCGGGCTGGCTTTACTCCAGCTGAAGGAGTTTCCCAGTGCAGTGTTCTGTCACCTGACTGGGCAGTGCCTCAGGTTTGATCAGTACAGATCATGAGTGTGTGGTAACTGATTCTTCTAGGTTGTGTCAACTGAACCACTTTTAAGACAAGACCAGGCACAGCTTGATTATACTTAATGGAAAGAATTGCACAGTAGCAATGAAAAGTGCAGTAGTACTGAGGGGAGCATGGCAGAAGTGACCCACAGATCCTGGGCACACTCTACATCAGCCAGTGTCTGCAAATCAGGGCCAGGGCTGCAGCAGTGCCTTAGAACTGAGCTACAAGAGACTTGCTGAGTCACTAAGTGACAAGACTGTACCCTAAGGCATTGTAACATTGTGGTGATGGTGTGTGGAAACCAGTGTTCTTCCCCAAAATTAAGAGAGGTTTGCAAATCTACCAAGAAGAAAACTTCAGCAGTGTGTGCTGGGGCATGGTGGTCAGACAAAATCTTAGGATGCATTCGCAGATGTAAAGACAATCTTCTGTCTTTCCTAATACAAAGCTTGATTCCTTTCCTAGGGGACCCTCATAAGAATATTTGATACTTCATCAGGGCATTTAATCCAGGAGCTACGTCGAGGATCACAAGCAGCCAATATATACTGGTACGTTCAGCTGCTTCTGTGCCATGTGTGGGTCTGGCTGTGCTGCCCCTGGGACTCTGCATCTCCCTCTGGGCTCACTGCTGGCAGGGGAAGGCAGGAGCTGGGAGCTCTGGGAAGCCTGGCACAGGCTACAGGAGCAGGGACAGAGCTGTGGCTGTTGCCAGGCCGTGACTCAGCTCAGCCCAGGTGGGAACTGGGGGATGCTGAACTTGCCACTGACACCCAGGGAGTGCCCTGATGCACCTGAACGCTGCTCAGGGGCAAGGGGAGCTTTGTCCCCACGTGCTGCTGTGCAGGGGAGCACCCATGGCAGAGGTGTGACTGTCCCAGGAGCAGGGAAACCCTCTGCCCATTCCCCATGAAAACTCTCATTCCTGGGCCCAGCCCCACTGTGGGGTAGCAGCTGCACGTTCTGCCCACTCCTCAGAGCAGAGCTGGTGCATTTCCTTCCAGCAGTGTCAGTGCCCCACAGCAGTGGTGCCGTGTCAGGGCTGCTGCTGCTGCCACTGCAGGCGCTGCTCTGAGTGCTGCCTGCTCATCCCAGGGCAGCCCCAGCTCCTCCTGAGCAGCTGTTGCCACCCTGGGCTGGCACAACTGCAGCAGCAGAACTGTGGGTCTGTCCCAGGAGAAATCCTGCAGCTGTGTCTGTGTTCTCTGCAGTATTAACTTCAACCAGGATGCTTCCCTCATCTGTGTCTCCAGTGACCATGGCACAGTCCACATTTTTGCTGCAGAAGACCCAAAAAGAAATAAGCAGTCAAGGTAAGGATGGAGCTGTTTGGAAGCCCGGGGAGCTCTCTGAGCTTTGAATTGCATTTAAAACAGTGGCCAGGTCACTTGGTAGCAAAATCTCTACACTGCTGAAGGTGGAAAAATTTATCTGCTGGGCTGGTGTGAAGCTGCAGATTTAGGACTCTGGTAATTGCCAAGTTCCTGCTGTCCTTTGCAGGGCTGTAGCATTTCAGTTAGAGGGTCAATGTAGGTTTTAGTGGACCTTAGGATGAACATACATTGTGGATACTTTCTTCTACTAAAAATCAACCCTTCTGGCAGTTTTTGCACTCACTTAAAGCCAGCGGGGTAGTTGTAGTTTGTCTCCCTTCCTGAGAAGGGGAATTATTCAGGCTATCTGATACTTACTTAAAGATCATAAAAAAGCCATTTAAAACATTATGTGAACCCTGCGCCTTGTCCAATCACTCCAGCAGCTCTGAATCCACCCTAGTCAACACCTTACCAACCTCTTAATGTCTTTTTTTGTTTCCTCTTTCAGTTTGGCCGCTGCCACCTTTCTCCCCAAA
Source organism: Hylia prasina (assembly GCA_013397195.1). Lineage (NCBI taxonomy): Eukaryota > Metazoa > Chordata > Aves > Passeriformes > Sylviidae > Hylia > Hylia prasina. The sequence goes on along the minus strand of VYXD01010098.1, from coordinate 509,356 downwards.
TACTTCAGTTCCAAATGGAGTTTTTCCAAATTCCAGGTTCCCTCAGGCTCTCCGTGCATTTGTGCCTTTGGAACAGAGCCAAATGCTGTCATAGGTGAGTGATGGAGGCAGCCCCAGGTTCTGGCTGGAGAACCAGGCTCTGAACTGAGCTGGCTTGGAGGGAGGGAATGCTCTGCTGAGACAGGGCTCCGTGTCCCTGTCCTCTGAGAGTCTGGCTGCTGCCACTGCCCAGGGAGGAGGCACGGGGCTGGCACAGCACGGGGCTGGCACAGCACGGGGCTGGCACAGCACGGGGGTGCCTCCAGAACACCTCTGTGAGTGTGAAGGGCAGCTGGAGCTGGAGAGAAGGAAGGCACCTCTGGCACAGCCCCCTTACCCTGCTTGCTTGTGTTGCAGCAATATGTGCAGATGGCAGCTACTACAAGTTCTTATTCAACCAAAAAGGGGAATGCTCAAGGGACGTGTACGCTCAGTTCCTAGAAATGACGGACGACAAGCTTTGACTGAGGGGAGGGGAGTGCACAGCTCAAGCACTGCCTCGGCCCCCCACGCCTTTGAGGGACAGGATCTGTGTCCAGTACTGATCCAGAGGTTCAGCAGAGCTCATGGAGAAGCCTGGCTCAACATGATCACAAGCAGCTCTGAAGTAGTGGACTACATATGTTTGTTCTCATTTCTGCAAGTATTCATCATTAAAATCTCTTTTGGGTTACTGTCACCAACTCAAGTTTTCAAGATGTGGCTTTCAACAAGCTTGTGCCTACTGGGTTTCTCTTTAGTCTAAACTGTGACATGACTGGAGCTCCAACGAGAGTGCCTGCCACAGGGAAAGCTCTGTGGGGGCTGGCCTTAGGAAAAGGGATGTGAAACCAGAAGATTTTAGGCATTGCTTTACTTCCACTGCATGGCTGGGAGCGGGGGAACACTCTGGGTCATGCTTTCTCCACCAGGAGTCCTGCCCCGCCCCTCCCCTGGCACAGCTGAGGGAACAGAAAAGGTGACAAATATGGAGCAAGGGGTCCTGCTTGTCCTCTCACCTGCTGCCTGGGGCTGGCTGCTGGTGGTGGTGTGGTCCTGCCAGTGCTGCTTCAGGTGAGGGATCAGCATTACTTGTCCAAGGTGCCAAACTCTCTGAAGCAGCTGGAGGGACCTCTGGGCAAGGGCTGACCCAACTCCCCTCTCCTGTGTGAGCACAGCAAGCACCCAGGGCTCCTGTAGCTGTAGGGCTGGTTCTTTCCATAATCCCAAGTTGGTACTGGTGTGAGAGCTGCCACACTGCTGCAGCTGGGAGGCTGGAGAGGCCATGTCCACGTCCAGCCCAAGAACTGAACAAGGTGGCAGGAAGTTCCATGTCTGCAATGGCTTTAAACTTGCAAACTTGTCTTTTTTTTTTTTTTTTTTTTTCCTTTGAGCTGTCGCATACTATTGCTGCTGGCCCAGGGACAGGTAGGTTAGACTGAACCCACTGACTTGTACACTCTTCCCCAAAAATTGTTCCCTATTTCCTGCTGACCTAAGGCACAAGCTCCTAACCCAGAACCTGAGATAGCCCAAGTTCAGCATCTGTGGCACTAAACACTGGGGCAGGGAGGTCCTGCTCTTCTGACAGCTGATTTCACAGATGCTTCAGCCCTGACACACCATGAGTTCAGTTGCAAACACTAACTTTGACAAGTCCCTTTTAGTGTCATGTAACCTACTAAGGACTAACTTACCATGTTGATGTCAAGGTTGCATGTTGCTTTTATGCGTATTTAACCACAGGAATTGTTTTGCACACTTATTTGTAATATGTTATTTCTTTTAAATAAAAGTGACTAACTTTGCTGTATTCACTGATGGTCACAGCCATGGTTTCCATTGCTCCAGGCTGGGGGAATAAACGTGAGTCAATAGTGGCTGGTGAAGGACAGGAGCTGAACCTGCTGTGAAGAGGGGACAGGAGCACATGAGCCACTGCCTGGCACATGCACCTTGTCTGTCCCAAAACAATTCCAGTTTCCCAGTGCAAACCAGTTCTTGTTCAGCACTTACCTCAGCATTCCCCACTGCTGGGCTGAGGCTGCTCGGCTTGGAACAGCTGGACCAGCAGAAGGACCTGGAACTGTCATCTCCTGCTTGGAAATGACAGGGGAAGCACTGGAGGCCACCCCAGGGGTGAGGGAAATCCCCTCTCACTGTGCAGGTGGGAGCTGCTCATGCTCCCAGCACCAGGAAACTCCTGAACTCCATCCAGCCCCTGCTCCTACAGCTCTACTGGGCCTCAGTTGCTGCTGCACCAACCCCTGCCCTCCTGTCCCAGTTATCCTAGAGCTAGCAAGACACTACAAACACATGTCTGGGGAAAGATTTAAACTCTCCTGTGTAACATTTTCCCTAAACCTCTGCTCCAAAGTGGCAGCAGGACTGAAAATAACATACCTGTGCAGGCAGCCAGCAGTGCTGCACTAACCCTGGAATGCCCTAATACACCTCAGGCTTCTTGTGCTACCTGCAAATGGATGTGATCAGGTCCAGCTGTTTTACAGCACTCAAATCCAGCACAGGATTGAGTCTTCCCAGCTGGCTCCAGGTTGCTCTGCCTCCCGTGGATGAGTTTGCACAGCTCTGCAATCAAATGGAACAATGCTCAGTCACTTTTGGGGAACAGGAATGCTGCTTGGTGGACTGTGGGCCTGCACCTGGCACTGATAGTACCACACACGGGGTCACCCCCAGCCACAGGAAAGCACAGCAAGTGTAATAAACACGACTGTCCTGGGACACAAGAGATTCCCACCAGCCTCAGCTCCTCAAGTACAGGGATTTGCAGCTTCTGTTGTATTAAAAAGTAACTCAACACCTCTCCCCATTTTGCCTTCTCTCTCCGCAGTACCTGTGTCACAGGTCAGAATCCTGACAGGAAAACTAATGAGTCAGTGCACTCAATTCTACAGTAATTCCAGGTATCTGCCAGCAGAAACTGGAATACAAGAACTGCTTTCAGAACCTTTAGGGAGTCACAATAAAGGAGAAAACACAAGATTAATCAGTGCAATTAGAGATGTGAGACACAACCAGTTCTTACAGAGACAGGGCAGGAGGGCCGTGTTGGACACAGCAGCCTCGGAATGGGGCTGGGTCACACTGCCCTGCCTGCCTCAGGGGCAGAGTAACAATTACACCATTTCACTGCCCCCATGTAAAGTTCTTTTCTTCTTCCCCAAGGACTGTGTTTGTTCAGACCATTCAGAACACACTTTCTGTTCAAAGAACAGGGTCTGCCCATTCAGCTCCAAACTCTGCAGCTCCCCCCAGCAGTTCCACAGCCATCCACGGCTCGTGGAGTTGGGTTTCTCCCCAGCTCTTGAAAGCACTGCCACAAAAACCTGACCCAGCTTCCAGGGAAGTTTTCCTGATCCTTGAAAGCATTTCCCCAAATGAAAACATTTCCTCGATTTTTCTGCTGAGAATCAGAGACTGCAACCACTGCAGGAAAAGGGGATCAGACACCAAACCCACATTCATGACAGTGATTCCAGAAAGTGCCATCTCCTAAAACTTACTTCCAGAAGTGATGATCCATCTCAGGCAGACACGTTCCTGTGCCCTCCTGTGCCCCAAGCAGCCCCAGGCCCCTCCCTGGCTCCTGGGACACAGTGTGGCTGGAAGGGGCACCTTGGCTCAGTGGGGCTGACACAGAAGCTGCATTAACCCCAAAAAGACATCGAT
>VYXD01010098.1:461032-500595 GCA_013397195.1 Hylia prasina | reverse complement strand
TGGCCACGGCGGCGCTCAGGGGCACGATGTGCGTCCCGTTCTGGGTGACAGCTTTGATGGGCAGCTGGTGCTGCCCCAGCGGCGCCTGTTGCACTATGGTAACTGTCTGTAAGGGCGTGGGCTGCGACGTCTGGATGATGCGACCAGCAGCTCCTATTGCAGCATGGCTAATGGCAGGGAGAGGCTCCACTTTCACTGGAAAACAGGAGAGAAANAAACAACCAAGGACAGTTAGGAAAACAAAGCTGTTGTTTATAGTAAAAAGCGTGGGAAAGTAAAAATTCTGACTCCAATATGAAAAACAAATCAGAAGGCCTAGAAAAATTCTCAAACCCAGGGTGACAATCCAACTATGGAGAAATTAGCCAAACACTTTGAGCACGGCCCTGCAAGTATTGACGCCCCAGCCCTGCCCCTCCCTGAATGAGGCCAGGAGCAACCTGGGAGAGTGGAAGGCATCACTGCCCATAGCAGGGGTGGAACAAGATGGGCTTTAAGGTCCTTCCAAACCAAATTATTCCGTGGTTCTACGATTCTAAGTTTCAACTACTGATCCCTCTGCATAAAGAGGTGCCAAAACAACCCCACAGCTTCTCACCTTTGACTTCCTTGTGGTCTCCATTCTCTTGAGGTTCTACCTTGGGCTGGGTGACCATAGCAGCTTGTGTGACAACCGCCTGTCCTGCGACAGTGTAAGTGTTTGCTGGTGCTAATCCAGTCACGTTGGTGACTGACACAGCTGGGATCTGGTGCACAACATGAACTGTCTGAACTACAGGCTGCTGGGAGGTCGATGTTGTCACGGGAGTTGCAACAGTGTAGGTGACGGGTTTGATAGCTTGTGGTAGCTGCCGTTGTACAGTAATTAAAACTGGCTGGCTAGAGAGAGGTGATCCTACCAAGAAAGAGGTCAAAATTAGGCTGCAAATTTTCATTATTTCTTTTTAGCCAGTTGTTGTTTTAAACACCCCATTAAAACCGCAGAGAATTAATGAGCTCCTTCACTAATGCCTGAATGAACCAAAAGGTGATAGTGGACAATGAAGGTTAGGACAAGTGGTTATTCCCAGCTCCAGGCTCAAGGTAAGGGCTGTACTGGCTCAGCAAGACCCAAACACCATTTGGGCACCCCAAACAAAGCTGTGGTTAGCACTTATTTAAGTAAAGCCCTTTCCACAGATGGGAACATGTGTGCTGTGTGCAGCATGCCTGCACTGGGAATGCTCTGTGTGTGCTGCATGGGGAATCCTGAGGAATGCACAGGACCACCTCTGCCCTCTGCAGTGCCACATCACCACCAAGAAACTGCATGGCAAATGTGTATCAAAGAAGGTAATTAAACAGACACATCCACATCCCATCATGCCTTATGCTCTTTTGGTTTTAAATAGGGAATTTCTTATCTCTCTTTATCCTTTCAATTCTTTTATCACCCCCCACTCTGGAAGGATGACATGACCAGAGAGGTGTGAAAGGCATTTCCTTATTTCTGTTTTGGGTTTTTTTCAAGAGAACTGTTACAAGACAGCACAGTCCTACACAGCACAGAGGCACAGCCTCTCCTCAGTAAGGTGAGCCAAGGTTCTGGAGCAGCCCCAGGTAACAGCAGCCCCTATGTTCAATCAGACCCCCCCTGGCTGTCTGAGTTTCTCAGCGAACTGCTCTGAATGTGAAGAGGTGAAATATATCCTCATTTTTGGTGTACATATGAAGTCCTGGCAATCTCTTGGTGTCAGCCCCCTGCCCCCCAGCTGCAGTGCTGAGCTCAGGGCTCCTCACCTGGGGCACTCTGTGCAAATCGCGCTTCTTGTATGACGGCGAGTTTTGGCTGGATGGCGCTGGGCTCAGGCTCCATGGGGACAGGAGATCCTTCCCTGGACAGGCTCTCGGGGGTCTGGACGCCACTGGAGTGTGCAGACAACACTCCAGAGTGGTTAGGAGAAGCTGGGGCACTTCTGTAGTTGGAAATGAAAGCGGCAGCTGATGTGTTTTAACTTCTGAACTGTGAAAGCCCACGACCTTCCTCTAATGAGACCGTAACACACTGCCCGCAGCAGGGGAGGGCACAGCTACAACCCAGAGCTCAGGATCTTTTAAAAGCTTCTGTTAAACAGGGACAGAATTTAAAAGCAAACTCCAGGTACAGTTAACGGAGAAGAAGTGGCTGGATGCCTTCTTAGGGAGACTCTAAATCTGTGAAACATGAACATTTCTTCTGGTGGAGAAGAACAATGAGCAAATCTGAGGCTACAGGGCAAGTAGAAAAAGATCTGCACCAGCAGAAAGGCCATAACTTTACAGAGGGAATAATTTAAACCCAGGTATTTCCCCATCACGAAATCTGCTCGAACATTATCAAACTGAATACACAATTGTCACCTCTAAGGTCAATACAATGGTAGCTGGTATCTGAGAATTTTCTTTGTAAACAGTTTTAAAATCCAGTAGATGGCAGTTAGAAATTAAAATTACAATTCTGCAAAACCCACCAAAGGTACAGCAAGGCTTGCATACATTAACAATCTGATAGTTAGTTATGCAAACCGAGTTCTTTAACACTAAAAACAAGCAATAAACACAAGCCTGGTGTATGGGGCAGCCTCCTAATGAAACACACAGAATTCAAACACCGAGTCTGGATGAAATTAAATTACTGAACTTGGGACTGTATCCAAAGCTATCAAGTCTGTAGCAGCCTGAAGATTAAACAACAGCCATAGTCTTTTTGTTCATCTGGTTTTCCTTACCTAGAAGAGAGTGGTCCCAGAGGGGTTCTAAAGCAAGGTACTCCCCTAGGCCGCCTTTTCCTAAAAGCCTGCTCTATTAATTTGCTTTCAGAGGCAGGGTCTATCCTCCAGAATGAGCCTTTGCCTGGTTCTTCCTGGGAACGTGGTACTTTGATGAAATAACGATTCAGAGAGAGATTGTGACGTATTGAATTCTATGGAACATAAAAAAATATGTAGAATTCATATAACTTTTCCAAGTCAGAATGTGGCCTACTGCAGCAGTTTGTACTACAGGAGACTCGGGGTTCAGCTCTTTAATCCCTTCATTTAACAGAACTCAGAGCACTACTAAGCAGTGCCATAAACCTGAAAGGACTCTTGCATTTGTCAAATCTTTCCCAACAATTCAAAACCCAGTATGCTAATTGGAAATAACAGGAATCCCATTTATTTCATTCTCTCATGAGAAACACGGTGATTGAAACCAATGTTTAGAACACTACAAATACTTGTGCAGAATGCAGTGTCAAAAACAAAAATAATCAGTCCTTGTACACCACCCTTCCCCAGGTGTCCCAGCTCCTTCCAGCAGGGCCAGCAGAACACAGCATATACTGATTCTGATCCTATGTGGTAATTCTGTTACTGTTCCACAGTTCAGAAGGAAAAGGCCAAAAAAGCTCCACAGGCAGCTGGATTGCTGTGAATTCACCCACAGTCCAGTTTGTCTCGATAACAGAGCCAAGGATTTAATGTGTCAGTTAAAACACCAAGTGGCAGCAGGCCCTGAACCAGCTCTTCCACATCTTTGTCACCATGGTCCCTTTGCACAACCCCACATCCTCAATTTGCTGCAACATCCCCCCACTCCTCCATCAGAGCAATGCACACAACTGCTGACACCCTCAGGTGCCTCTACCTGTGCTTGGCTTTGCACACAGAATTTCTTTTTATTTTATTTTTTTGTTTCTTAACATAGATAAACCCCCAAATCTCTCTCAGTATTATCACTGAACAAGAACAGACTGATGCTAAGGATTCACCCTGAAACACTTGTGGGGGAACAGAGGTAAATGGGAAAAAGCTTTATGTTAACAAAAGCCCTCAAAAATTTGCAAAGTGAACGTAAAACTTGCTCAAATATCTGAGTTCATGACCCTGATATAAGTTAGGAAAACAGAGCAGTGATAACCACGTATGATTCTTGAATGCAAACTGATGAAACCAGAGATGGTTTTTTCCCTGCCAAAAATGGAAACATAACTAGAAAGATGCCAAGAACATATTTATAAATTGTATTTATTTCTCCATATGCTAGAATAAAGGAGAAGATCCAAAAGTACCTGCTAAAATAAGTTCACAGAGAGGAGTCTTCAGATGCTCATCAAAATGAGACCATTGTATGGTAAAGGATATAAATACCTCTGTTTCTTAAGGTAGGGGACTGGGACACTGTCCATGTGTTTGTACTCTATGTTTTGAATAATATGTGCATATATAGCCTCAAATATGATTTGGAACATCTCTCCTAAGTCACCCGAGCTGCAATCCAACTCCTAATGTGTAGAAGCTGGCAGAGCAGTGGCTGAACAGCATCTGATTTTCAGCTTTTCCAATGGTTTCTATGAATGGCTGCTGATTAATGAACACACTGTCTGCTGTGTCTAGCACCTTGGCTTCAGGATTACTCCCCCAAATCCACACCCTGTTCTATGGCAGAGCTCTTTACCTCAGCATGACTCTGTGTGTGTGTGTGTTGGGTTCATGATGCTCACAAAGCAACATCATCTACACAGATACTCAAGGTACTGCAAAATAGGAAGCAAAACACACACCAACGTTTTATAAACAGAGTCTTGTTGCTAAAACAACATGACTGCAGCCAGGATACTGCACTGTTATGTGGGAAAGGGAAACAAAAGAGACTTCCCAGCCACAACAGCCAAGTCCTTGACTAACCAAACCCTCAGCCAACAGCCACAACAGCTACATTCCCCACTAACCTTGGGAGAGTGATCCAGCTTTCATTTAGGCTGTATGACAAATCAGTTTGTGATTAATATTTAAAAATCTCTTCCTCTACAGGGAAGGCTTGTGTTCTTCAGTCTTCACTTGTGCAGCCAATGTTAACACTTCCTCACTTTCCCTGTCACCCAATCTCTCTAAATTTCACTTCCCTGACAATAACTGCAGAGAGAGCAGATAGCCCACAATGGACTCCAGGTGTTCCAGGCCCTGCAAACTGTGCTCCCCAAACAGCACCAAAGGCACAGAGCCCTCACGTGTGTCTGGGAAGGCTCTGCCAGACTGATTTGTACTCAGTTAGTCATCCTGGCAAAAGCTGAGGCTGATCTTGTGAAAATGAAAAGAAAGCAGAAATCAGTTCTGCAGAGCTGAAAGGTTTGGTCCAACTCGGTACAGGAATGGGCAAGTTCACAAATCAACCAGTGCATGAACCAGGGTGAGATAATGACAGATAACACACTTGTTCCTTCAGCTGCTGCATGGGCAAAACCACTGTTTTCAAACAGAACTCAGCTTGGAGCATTTAGTATCTCCATTTTATCTCAAGATAGCAACACGGATGTTTACACAACTTTAAGTTACAGAACACAACACCATCCCTAGATGGCATACAGGATTTAAATCCAGTGCTAAATGCACTTTGCTTTCCCCAAAGTCTGTCTGCATCCCTACTAGAGGTTTAGAGAACACCATTCCATCAATGAAGCAGTATTTAAATGCAGACTAATGTAAATTGCCCACTTTGTTGGAAAACTTACAGTCAGAAGAAAGACAACACACTGATTTGACAAATTCTATTTCTGAAGGGTTATGAAGCTTACCAACTGCCTGCTCATGACCATTTACAGCTGCCAGTGCTGCTCCCATGTAAAAAAAAATAAAAATATTCCAGAAATCAGAATTACCTGCCAGCCCTTGTCTGCTGTCCTGTAGTAGGGATAATTTTTAGTTATGTGCGTATAAATTCCATTTAGTGTAAGCTGCTTATCCGGGGCCATTGTAATTGCTTGGACTATTAACTGTGCATAGGAGTAGGGTGGCTTAGAGTCATCCTGGACAAAAACAAGAGAAGTCTGCATCAACAAACTTTGAAGAGATACACACTGCTTACTACATCAAATGTCATAGAACATCATTAACTTGATTTAGGGCAATTTTGGACAACCAAAATCTTGAGGCAGAAAAGAAATTAAGACAGCTTTGTTCTTCTGATTAGCAATTTTAGGATAACATAGATTTTGCAGGTATGTATAACAGCAAAGAATTTTCAGTAGTCTCCAATCAGATCTATAACTGAGACTGCAAACAGACCCTCCCCCAAAGGGGACAGGGGTAAAACAATCAATCAATCAATCAACCTCACATCTGATCACAAAACCCTACACATTGTTTTTAAAGCCTGGCATGTTAAATTACCACTCAGTGCATACACCTTAGCAAACAAAACATCCCAAGTCTTCCGTTCATTTCAGGTGTAATTTCTGGGATTGGTTTCAAGCTGTGTTTACCTTTGGGCTGTCTCCCCCCGAAGCTTCCTTGTCGTTTTCTGACTGTGAATTGTCAGCCATCAAATGTAGGTCAGATGCTATTCCACGACTCATTTTGTACCCTGAAGAGCCTGCGCCGCGGGGGCTCGATGGGCAGGAATTTGCAGCACTGTAGAGCATAAAAAGAAGATCCTACTATTTTGTTATACAGTATATCACCACATTATGTCTCATCAAAAAGCTCTTGCTGCAGCAAAGCCACTAGCAGAGCTGTGAGGCTGCAGCTAAAGGGCTGGCAGGGCTTCCATTCCAAACCACCTTCCACGCCTTGCTAACCCAGAACCACTGCAGGAACGAACCTGCTCAGGCTTTCCTCCTCCAGACAAGAAGGAACAGCTGATTGATCAGGCTGTAATGTATTTGTGTAAAATTTGCCACCTTAAGTCCATCTTAACTGCATCAGCAGCCACAAATTTTCAGACACTCGTTGGAAACAAGACACACATCTTGCATGGAATTTCTGCCATATGCTTGTGTTCAGTCTGCCCCCAAAAAAATCATCTCTCCTGTCTAGTGTTTCTGCACATTTGAGAAAATATAGCAAGCAGTGAGGTAAAAAAAGGTTTGATTCTCATTTTAAAAAAACCCAGTATTATTTTAAGTGTTTACAGGTGTGTGCACATACTCACACATAGGTATGTGTATAAAAATCATAAACTTATCTATTAATAGGATGGATCAGCACTGACTCAGCTGATTTAATGCAGTATTAGGCCAACAGAGCAGATACACTGTTAGAAAGCAAGAGATGGTGCCAAACACCAGGAGAGTATCTCCTAACAGTTCACATTTTGCCATCCATCACAGTAAAACAGCTAAAACTGTATATAATTCCACTGGAACATCTTTCTACCAGCAGTCCCCTGCCTTGCAGAGTCCACAGGAACTGCAGCTGCACGATGCCAATTTTCTTCCACAATTTCCTTTTAGCCAAGAGGAAAGAGAGAGTCAGCAGGTGAGGTGCATCCCCTTCCCCAAAATAATTCTGGCAGCTCTCTTGCAAGGGCACACACTCTCTGCAATTCATACTGCAGCTGATTTCAAGGCAGCTCTCAGAAATTCCAAAGAACTAGAAATCTCAATAGCTGCACCTGCTGTGCCCCCAGAACCAGCCTTATCTCCAAAGATAATCTTTAATCTTTGAATCTGTGGTTCAGAACACCAACCACAAATAAACCCAGACAATGTTATTTAGATCTATACACTAAAGCTTTAACAATTTTCATCTGTCAAGGTCTGTCTGCCTGGCCCCTCAAGTTTTTTGCTACCTCCTTTTTTATGTACAGAAGGAGGCAAACACTATAGACTGGGCAATAAATACTTACACTGAAAGTATCAAAGCTTCACTTCCCAAGAAATCCACCCATGATTTGTTACTAGTGATATACTTACTTTAATAGAGAGATGGCATTTTTTAAGTGTTGTACAGAAGAATCCTTGCTTAGAGCCAAAATGTGTAGCTAATTTATTTTTTTAGATATAGGTCACTCCTGCTCTGTGTTTTCACGTATCAGCTGACAACATCCCTCTGCTCTGCTCTCTTCAGCATATATTGACAAAGTGACACATATGGTATAATCAAAGCAAGTTTACAAGTCTTCTACAAAACAGGATGATTTGCAGAGAAACTGTCAGGCTTTGCTCTCAAAATAGACTCCACACTGTCTTTTTTTTTTTTTTTTGCTGTAATAAACTACTCAACAGGTGCATGAAAGCCCTGAAGAGAATTATAAAATTCAGAGTGAGGCACAGACAGTGGTGATAGATGGGATATTATCTGAAATATTTGTGAGCTGCTCTGTCATTGGCAAGGTGTGTTTTCCCTGAATCCTTATAAGAAAGCAAACCTGTTACACAGACAAGTCTAGATATCTTTTCTCTCTGCTTCCATCATTTAGGCAGGTGTCATTAAACACTCCCAGACAGAGACCAAGAGCTTGGCAAGCATGCAAGAAGTCAATTATCCTTCCATTCAAATCTCATTAACAAGTTGTACCTTTTCAAAAAGCAAGCACAGACAGTTCTTCACTCAAGTGAAGATGCAGGAAGTGAGAGGGGACAAAAAAGCTTTCAGAACCACATACATGATTGAAACAACTTTCAGTGCCTTGACATGGAAGTTTTGCTCCTGATCTTTCCAAGACTTTGAAAAATTCCATCTGAAGTATTTTTACCCATTTGTGAGGATGGGTTGCTTGCTTGTTTGAGTCTGGTCCCAAGGAACAGGTGGGACAAGGGCTGCAACTACCAAAGAAGCAGCAGGGCAAGGAAAATCCTGGATCACCATACCTGGCATCAGCCCTCCTAACACTGAGCTCTGCACCTCAGCCTGTGCTTTAAGTAAAAGATCTGCTTACTGCCAGCAGGAACTAACCAGTAACAAATCTTCTGGAGTAAGAGATCAGTGCATTTTCCACACCAATAACAACCCAAACCACCATCTTTCCTGATGATGAACCTCAGGAGGACAGTGGCAAATCAGGACGTTTTAAAATGGTGTAATTTAGAATTGTCTCATTTGAAGAGTTGCAATGAGCATGCAAGAGCAAAAAGCAACTTAAATTGTTGGACTGCAAGAAAAATGCCAGGTTCCTGAGCAGATTGTTCCACACTGAACATGTTAAACCAGAGTATCACAGAATGTTCATGCAACTGTGTCAGAAGAAAGGGGGTTTCTTGAGGCAGGTAAGGCTGAGCTTCAGCCCAATTTTGACCTCAAAAGCAAAATGCTGAATGAGAAAGTTGTGCAGAGCCTGAGTGTACGTGGCCCTGATCCCACCTGCAGGGTTGAAATACCTGATAGTTCCTGTGGGAGAAGGGAGAGGGCTGATCAGGTGAGCCATGTTGTCTGGAATGTTTATTGTTAAGGGAGAGATCTGGGGTTGCACAGGCTTCACTGGGGACTCCGGGGCCTCCTGTTTTTCTCTCTTTTCATTGGACAGAGCTGTGAATGTTATCTTGATGTTTGTGCTGGGAAACCTGAAAGTACAGCTGAAAAATAATAATAAAAAAAAAATACAACACAAATATATGAGCCACTTGTTTACAGAATGCAAGACTTTCTGAATAACCTGCATGTTATCCTCTAATCTCATTTAGAATTTATAAGCTACAATATTTATGTAATTACCCACAACCATCTTCATTTTACAGAGCATAAAGTGAGATCAATGTGACCAGAGAAAGATCCCCAGGTAAGCAACTAACATTTGTAAATAAATGCAATTCTTTCTAACAAGGGCAGTTTGTGCATTGTCTCTAAATTTCTTGAGGTTCATCCTGATCTTGCAGTGGCCCCAAAGCAGAGCCATTTTAAAAACAAAACCTCATTATTTTATGATGCCAAGGAATGGCTTCAGCAAATGAATAAATTGGTCCATGATAGCAGAATTAATCAGAAGCATAAACATTGGCCAGTTTGAGGTCGAACCAGTTTCATAGACTGGTCTAAGAGATTGGGGTTCTTTTCTCAGAAAATACCTATTAAATTAAACATATATCAATTCTAATTCTGCTCATTTACCAAGTACACTGCTGCTTTAGTATTACATTCAAATACCTTTTTTCAGAGGTGAATTTAAGACCCAATTTCAGTAAACTGCCTATTTTCATGTATTACCAAGGATTACATGCCTAAATGTAATGACAAACAATAAATTAACAATGTGCAACTGTTTAAAAATTCAAAGACTAAAATACAATGGATGCACCTTAGGATAATCCCCCTTCTACATCCCTATGCACAGCATTTAGAACTGAACCCAGTTAAAACAGAACACGTTCGTTTCCAACTTCTCAGTAAATAAATCTGCTCCATCTTGAGCAAATGAGAAACTTAATTTTGTCTCAACAAAAGCATCCATAAAAATACAGTTCAAATAACTTTACTACCTCCTCGTTCTTTAGTTGTTAGACTACACTGAGCATAAACCCACGATGACATTTACACACCTCCCACATGATGAAAAGGACTTTCCAACGACACTAAACCCAGAAAAAAACCTCACAAAATGTTGGGGTTTGGGCTTGGTTTTTTTTAAGTGCTTCTAGGCAGATCTAGTTTGACACAGAAAGGAAAGAAGCACATGCTGGAACAAGGAGTAAGAAATGAGCTATGACTGCAAAATAGAGACTGTAAATAAAAGTGATCATTTCTCTGGAAAAATATATTAAACATAAAAGTGATGTAAGAATTGGCAGGAACACTCAGCTGCAGAGTAGCCTTAGAAATGAACCCTCATGTGTTTTGGCTTTCATATCTTAAAATGAATCTAAGGATGTTTATAGAACAAAGGCAGCATTTGATTTTCACTATGTCCCTTGCCACATGCACCACAGTGGTTCTTTTTCCCTACAATCCACACTCAAGGATCAGGAAAAAGAAAGAATTGACAGTGACCTTCCTTTTCTCTGTGTCTTACTTCTGAGTACGGACCGTGTCCGCATTTAACAGACGACCTATTTCTGAAACATGCTCCATGTACTAAATTAGGAACAGAATCTATGCCAAAAAACTGCACACACATTTCAGCAAGGAAGTTAAATGGACCAATTTCTGGGTTGGGTTTTTTTTATATATTCAGTAACAACTCGTTTCTTTGCTTTTTCCAGTAGAAAGTACTTGGTGCTTATATCGTTTTAGTGACAATGGAAAGGGGTCTTGGTTGCTTTGCTAATAAAAGTATTTTCCAAGCATTTCTTTTAAGCAGCAAATAAAAACAACGTTCAAGTTTATGCAAAGACAGCCAAAGATTAAGTAAAAACCCCTGTGAGAAAGTGAACAACATCTGTTTGATACAGACAATTTAAATTTTAGTCACCTTCCCTATGCATTTTATGAGGCTATTCCATACCAGCAAAGTTACCTTGAATGCTTTTAAGACTAAGTTGATTTCAACTCAAGAAAAATATGGGAAGAATTAGACGTGGCTTTAGGTGCTAATTCCCTGGTTAGAGTGCTGATTGCCTGGTAAAATCCATGCCAGTGCACAGCACTGAGAAACAGGAGTCCTGTGCCACGGCAGGGTGAGGATGGGCAGCAGGCACACGGGAAGAGATGGATCTCCACAACTTCAGACACAAGGACCAGGAACATGCAAAGGCAGAAAAGGAATACTCAGCAGTTCCTTTGATAGTCCATGTAGGCACAGACATATTAAAAGATCTCCCTTCTTACCCTACTGCAGCCCTGAATGCATCATCTCCCTGAGGGCATCTCTGGCAATCAAGGCAACAGCACAGGCTCTCAGGTGTTCATCAGGATTGGGAAAAAACACTCACAAAAGCAGCCCCAAACACAGGAGCTTTAGAACAACCAGGAGGACACTCCAGGGGTTCTATACGTGTCAGACAAACCGGGAACTGACAGACATGAAAAGCCAGAGGCATCCCCAGTGCAGTTTACATTTCCCCTGCTGAGCCAGAAAGGCTGGTGTACGGAGGGAAGATACAATGTACTTACAAATCCCTGTCTGGTTAGAGAAATAAACACCTGGATATTATCAAAAGACCGCATCTGCCAATTGATACATATTTGCAAATAGGTTTTTTTAAGGAAGGCTTTTTTACAGCTGGAATTCAGCCAAGAAGCTGAATAAAGGGTGTATACTAACCAACAGAATTCCTGAATAAATTGCAGTTATGCAAATGTATTATATTTACATCCAAAATCAAAGTACAGATGTTCTAATTTGATCAGAATCAAGTTTGTTTTGGCATATTCTTTAGTTATACAATGAACTAAACAAAAACCACAGAAACACCCACAGGGAGAGACCTCATCAAACAATTAGTCCTCAACAAGCTGAATTGGTTTTTACTCACTGTTCAAAAGTTTACAATAGTTTCACAATGCACTACCACAGGATGGCTGCTGGAGGAGAAACTCATCTAGACAATTCACTAACAAAAAAATCCCAAAGAAATAAAGCAGTTTTGTAAGGTGTTCTGTGCATTTATTACAAGCCCAGGTGAGCATCACAACTGAGCCACTGCATGACCCAGGCAACCACGGAGGAGGTGTCACAACTAAAACGCAACTCATTACATCAATTATCCTTCTTTAAATTAAAAATAAAGCTCATCGTGGGTTGATTACTGGAAAACAGACAACAAGCATCACATCATTTCAAACTATTCCATAGACAACTCTTCTGTATCTGCAGTTCCCAGACAAACACAGCGATGCTGATCCAGGCAGGACCTCTACAGAGTTTAGGAACTTTGCAGATGCCAGAGAAGTGTCTCAGGGTAAAGATGTGCAAAGTCTAGTTTTGTCATATCTGTATTTCCAGTATTTTCTCACTCCCCCTCAGCAGTTCTGTCCACAATGCAAGGAAAAGCTGGTGATACACTTGTAGTTCTGCCTGTGAGAAAATACCATCTGACTGGGAAGGAGGAATTTTGTCCTGTCTTTTATCTGGGAAACCAAAACACAGCAGAAGAATTCAATTTCTTCCCTGTACATAAACCCTGCTGTGACACCCAGTGCCACAGTATCCTTTGAATTATTCCAGTTTAATTGCCTTCTAAGAACCAGGACCAAAATCAGACAGAAGCTGCTATGACTCTTTGATCAGCAGGTTCTTTTATCAGCACCTCCAGATTTTACATTCAAATAGATTATAAGGGTTCAGCAGTGATAACCCCTGAAGTCACAGCAGTTACATCTGCACAGCTCAATTCCTTCACACTGACTGTGATACTGAACCCCTGTTAATTTAAAGATCCCCTGAGATTTAAACAGATCTGAAAGAATAACAAGATGCCTGGTTTTGAACTCTTGTTGATTTACTGAGAGCCAAGGACAGCTTCAACTTTTCACATTAAAAAGCCAAGACTCAAAAAAGAACCCAGTCAGCATCTGGGAGACTGCTTGTGTCGATTTTTGACTTCAAATACTTTCAAGGTGAACACGGGCAGAGTTAATTCCCCACAAAGAGAAGCAGAGGTCATTAACAACATCTGCACCACCAAACAGCTTTTCCACTTCCACTTTTCTCTGACAGTACAGCAGCCTGAGATGATACTATTTGTACTTCCTTCTGCTGTTTTGATCAGTGGACTAACAAAAACAAATGGAAATCACCATACTTCTAGCTATGGTCTCCTTTCCATGGAAAGGAAATTTGAAACTAATCGGTTTTCTAATTCTTCTTACCTACCTACTTGTGATCTACTTCCCAAATTTTCCCCTTCCTCCAGTAAAAATGGCTCACACAGCCAATTCATTTATTTACAGTTCTGGTAGAAGACGTGCACTTCACCTACAGTGCACACTCTCCCTTTTGAAATATTTGTATTTTGAAAGTCAAGCAAAAATTGAGTTTTTACATCTTTCAGACACAACTAGAGAGAAAATGAGTTTGGAAGGGACCTCTGAAAGCGTCCAGCCCAATCTCCTGCTCAAGGCAGGGTAACTTCCAAGTCAGACCAGGTTGCTCAGGGCCTCGTCTCTCCAAATTTTGAAGCCTTCCAAACATAGAGTTGGGCAGCTCATTTCCTCTAATTACACTCTCAAGCAGTGAACACTTTTCTCATTCGTACAGACAGAAATTCTTCACTGCAGCTTCTACAGCTGCTGGTGCCCAGACTGTGAGCCTGCTGGCACAGCCTGGCCCCACGCCCTAGCCAGGGGAAGGCTGCACTAAGATCCACCCTTGGGCTTCTCCAGGAAAAAAACAAGAAGTTAAATCGAGGTTCTTTAGCTTCTCCCTCTGTCCTGAGCATTCCAGCAGAGAGTCCATTCAAGCAAGTGCCCACTGGAATGTGGTGCTTGGAAATTACATTTGATTGACTTCCTGCTAATGGGTAAATTTCAGTTAGAAAGCACAAGGACCCCACTTTCATCTTTTCTTCATTTGCTGCTTCATTTATTATTGATTCCATCACAATGGATTAATAGGATATTAATTATAGATTAAACAGTACGTGGCAGTGGTTTTTAACTGGTTTTTAAATAAACAAGACTTAAAAGATGAGTCTTAGCAAGTACAACTAGAAATACCATGGAAGTGAAAAAAGCTCAACAAGTTGAAGTATGATTACATATCTCAGTGTCTGAATTTCCTACCACAGGTTTCTGACTGCTCAACACCAAGAGCAGGCATACTGAATTATTCACATCCAGAATTTATTTTTAAGACTTTGGGCTGTGTTTAATTGAACTGGAAGTCAATACCACAGTCCATTTCTGGAATAGAGTCATCACCTTTAGAGCTAAAAGAATCAACAAACATAAAACTTATTAAGAAGACAAATTGAACTGAACTGCTGTTTTTATTTGAAGATAATCTAAAAGTACCCAACAGTTTAAAGTCTGGGCTTCCAAGCTGATAATAAAGGTGATCTATAAATCCATCCAAATATCCATCCAATCCAATCATATATTTAGTAGCCACCTGAAAACTCCCAGCACTAAGTGATTGCTAATAAAATAAAAGTTATTAAGAAAATACCACACAATTTTTTACAGTAGGCTCGACTCTTTAAACAGAAATAACTGTTCAGGTATTTGTCTTACAAAGTCTTTTCTAGGATTACATTTAAAAAGTGTTGGAACACCTTGCCATCACTAAGAGTATAGGAAAAAGAGTGATCCAATATAAAACTAGTCGGATACAAATTATTTTCTTATAATCTTAAACAGGGAAACTTTCTCAATGGGTAATTTGTTCATGCAGGTGCTTGTTCACCTACATGAGGTGCCACCCTGTGCTCCTGGTCAGACATTTTGGTATCTGTAAACCTTTCTCCACTTCTGGCAATAGGTGTATCTGGTTTTCTCTACTGATGGGGGACTGGGGATGAAAAACAATTATTTACATTCATGTAACACAAAGCCCAGCTCCTCTAATAGATTTTTAGAAAGGATATTTTGTTGCCCTCCTGCTCGCAACTGACCACAGCCTGTGAGAAACCACCCCAGCCAGAACATCACTGTAGGCATCACTTCCTGCAGGCCATGTCCACATCCATTGTGGTGGGATGGATTCCTCCTCCCTGCTTTGAAACTAAGTCCTGATGAGGCTAATTTACCATAAATTTACATTCAATTATGCTTGGCCATTACTAGTCAGGACACTTCTAGAGGTTACCCAGAAAGCAACTGCCCTTTAAAGAGTGGCAGCTTTTTCCTCTGGGGACTGAATCCCGACCTCACACGTGTTCCCCTTTAATTCCCTGCATCCTTTGCAATTGATTTCTGTGGCCCAAAGATCAATCTTTGCACAGCATGTCCTCCACACAGAGACCAGGAGAGCTCGAGGCACGCTCGACCTCTAACGCCATAAGGAACAAAACACTGGCAGATTTTTAAACCAGCAATCAGAATTTTTATTCTGAGCACTGGGCATTGTCTTCACAAGGATCTGGGTAGTTTTTTTCAGGTGTGCCATCGCTCTCTACACAGTGCCTAACAGGATGGAAAACACCTTAAAGAGCAAGATCACTGATCTGTCTGTCTCTATTCTCTGATCTCTTAAGATTCAAAAGCAAAGATCTATGCAGCATCAGATGAAATATTGCTGTAGCCTCATGTTAATTCACGTTGGCCAATAAAACACTTGTAGCAAATTGTAAGCAAAGGCTGGAAATACAATCTAGCTGTAAATGACCAGCTGCCCCATGAGAAACCTCGGTTACAGACTTCCCTGCACACGTTTTAGCAAGTGCATAAGAAGTATGTAAAGCTGCTGGTTGATATTCCTTACAGGAATGGTGCTGACCTGCCTCAGAAGGGTCTGGAACAAGCCTGCCTGCGTCAAAAAATGATCCTATGACAGCAGAATATTGATGACGACAACAGGAACACTCCTGCACCACCAGCAGCAAATAAAAATGGAGTAATAAACACATGACCCCATCTGAAATGGTGCTCAGCTCGTTCCCACTCACAGAGCTGACGTCATGAGAAACTGGGCATTTTTAACCCTGTACTCACAGCAGTTTCTCTAAGGCTAGTTAAGAGTTTAGACTGAAAAAAGTGTGCTGAAGTTGTTCCACGACAGCAAATTTTGCTGCAAACGTAAAGGATTCTATTAACAACTTGAAGCTGATCTCGCTCCTCCCCTGCATTATTACGCTACAGAAATGGGCGTTCACGGTGTATCCCAGATTTTCTAAGGTTCTTGTTTCAGCAGCCAGGATCTCTTTTCTTTCCATACCAACCACACAACACTGGTACAGATCAGCAGCAAAAACGTTTAGTTTATCTTACAATCACAGCAATGTGCTGCGGTTAATTAAAACTACCAATCTCAAAAACGCAAATTTCCACTGCATTCTCCTCTTTTCTTAAAGGGCAAAATATTTAAACCCGCAAGAAGAAAAAAAACCCAACAAACCAGAAACCCAAACAAAACCTACAGAATTTCAATGCAGTAGCCCTGCACAGGCTGCAGGACTGAGAAAGCACTTGGCCTGCAGGCAGGAATGTAGGCAGCAGTTACTGTAGAAACCGAGCTCTTCCCTGCTTTTCTCTGAGCAAAAGAAAGACACAAAAGAGCTGGAAAACAGCGATCGATGGGAAGCAGCTTATAAAGCTGCTTGTCACATCTGCTGCAAGAAAACCAGACACTAATTCATTAAAACTGCTCATGTAATGCCTCTGGAATTTGAGGCTCCCCAGCCTGTGAATACAAAAGAAACTCCGCCTATGGAAACACTGCATTTTCGGGTGTTTAGCATCTCTGTACACAAAAGCTGTATGCAGAGCCAGGTTGTGTGGTCTCAATCTCTACATTTCCTACTAAACTATAAAAACAATTTAACATTTGTCCAAAAGCTTGAGTGCCTCTACCTTTGCCAAACTGCAAACAGTCCCAACATAGATCACTCCATATAACACAACAGCTTCCTGCTTAAAAGAAAACAAAAACAAAACACTTGCAACAAGAAAACAGAAATCAATTATTGTTTTTACTTCCTTCCAGATAACTGCATTTAACCACAAATATGCAAGCTCCAACTTTCTCCGTGACTGTAAATGCCAGTCCAAAACTTTCCATAACGCACAGGATTTACAGGCACAGCTCAGCCAAAGCTGACAAACCAAACCCACTCCATCCTTCACCACCAAGCTGGCTGCTTACAAGTGCCTGGCACCTCAGTCTCAGTCACAGGGTACTCGTGGGGGTGCAAAAGTTCATATGGAAACACTGAGGTTCTAATAATATCAATCAGTGTTAAATAAAAGCTATCAGCAAAGCAAACCAAACTGCTGGGAGCCAAGCAGACAGTTCCTGGCATCTCACATTCCTTACAATTAAAGCAGTAGGAGGAGTACAGTGAACAAGTGCTGTCATGATGTGTTTTGACGCAAGCATAATCATAAAAAAAGCACTTGTGACTCATACATTACTTTAGTAACAAAAGCCTTCATTTATTACCTCATCAGAGACCTGCATTCCATTGCAAAATTATCCTCAAACTTCCTAATCGTTACCAAGAGAGCAGCTACCCACTGAGGCAGGGCTGCACAATGATTATTCCAGATTCAAGGAAGCAAAGTTTATTTTAGATGGGCTTTTCAAGGCAGAACTCTGCTTCCAAGAGCAGCACAACCTTTTATTTGACACAGAAATCCATGACTAACTCAGGCCATTGAAGAATGACAAAAACTGCTTCCTACCAACTCCAACTTTGAGTAGAGAGCAGTGTGTCATTTCCCCCCTAAATCTGCCTGTTGGTCAAAGAACAGGCTTTTTCCAGCCTCCTCTGGCAGATCTATGGGCATTAATTATATTTCACAGTTGCCTACCTAAAGATGTCTGATGGTCAAGAGCCATTCCATATTTGCTTCACTGTGGTGATACTGCTGGGCTGGGAATCTTAACAGAAATCAAGACTTTGTATAATATTCTGAGATTTTTTTTAATAAACCAAGCACGTTCTCCAGAATGTTTGTTCAAACAACTTTTCAATTTCCTTTCTATTTGCAAATTCCTAAAACTTTTCTCCTGAATGTGCAGACCCTCTAGAAATGTTCTGTGCACTGACTGCTCCACGGTGTGACAAATTTAGGTGCCTTTGTCACTCGTGTGGACACTCAAGAACCAATCAAGACACCAAAGAGTCTGAAAAGCCACAAAGGAAAGGAACTAATCTACAACAAGCACGTTGTTATTGGAAAATAGCCTTCAAGAAGCACTCCTCCTCCTGAGTTGTTCTGAGACCATGCCAAGTTCTCAAATCATGGGCTGTGTAAGGGGCAGCAGGAAAGTACAGAAGGATAAAAGCAAATAAAAACAACAGACATGATTTAACCAGTCAGAGAGTCACGCAAGCAGAAATCTGTCCAGGAATAAAAAAAAAATAGACTCAATAAAAGTTTTCATGAGAACACAGGCCAATCATTGTCATGTACTGAAGGAAGGAAGCACAGGGAAGGAAAGGGTACAGCAGGGCCACGCGAGGCAAGGGATTAATGCCTCCAAGCTGAAACTTGGGCACATGTTTGTCATCTGTCTCTGGAGTGAGTAAAAATGGGCACACACTTCATGATGCCAATGACATAGAAGGGAAAAGCTTAAAGTGGTTTGAATCAGGGCTAGGGATGGCCATGCTGCACTGGTTTAAAGGGAGTTGAGGAGCAGACACACACATACACTCCTCCTCACACCTCTTCAATGTTAAGCAAAATGAAATGTACATTACAGAAGTAATGAATACAAACCAAGATTCCCAAAGCACAGGTTCCTACCAGGCTCTCTGCAGTAAAAGCCTGACCTCGGGGATGTTTCACAGCATACAGGGACAGGGCAAGCTCTCCCTGGCCTCCTGCACCATCTCTGGTCCCAGCCACCATAACTCCAGTTCCCTGCTTCCAGAAGCCACTGCTATCTCCAGTGATACATAGTGATTCAGCAGAAAACTATTCAAGTTGAAATGTAGAAGCCTGCTGATGCTTTAGTAAGTTTAAGCCACCTCACAGTCTAATCTTGATTCAAAAAGACATCATGAGACCTGAATTTAAAAGCTGTGCTGTGCTATATTACACAAAACAACACTCCCAATATGCAACTGCTCTAACCATTCTCTTTGAAAGCTTGAGATTTGAACTAATATAGAAAGATAAGCTTCCAAAACTAATTTCTGTGCTACTTTCAAGGTCTTAACTATAACTAAGGCACTGCTGTCCCTTTCATTATAAAACACTGATACTGCACACAGGTCAGCTCGGTAGATCCAGTGGGTTTTGAACTCTGAGGCACACCAAAGTTTAGGGACAGCAGCATTCACATGGGAACAGTGCATGTAAAAAAGCCTGATGGACAAGAAAAAGCAGCACCAACAGTCTTCAAAAACAGGGAGCAGGGAAGGAGTTAGAGATCACCTGCACACCAAGCAATACCCTTCAAAACCCAAGGGACTGGTTTTAAAAGACAAGGCAAAGCTCTTCCCTGATAAAAAAGGCTGGAAAAGAGCACTGAAATTTCATCATCTGCCTGCCCATGAAGTATTATTCCCATTTTCAAAAACAGATTAAAGGGATTTGTGACTTGGCCAAGCCTTTTTGGCAAGTGTGCGACAGAGTTGGGAACAGAACGTATTTTTCCCAACACCCAATCTTTGTTTAAACCATTGGATCATCCCCCAATTCTTCCTTTTTCTACAACCACTTTAAGAGGCAAAACATCAAGTGAGAGATATGTCTACAGGAAAAGGGAGATTAGTTCCTTAAATGAGACTGAAGTACTTCAGTCAGAGTTTGTTGCACAAGAGGAGCTGTTTAAGGAGCACAGATGTAGTGGCTGTGAAGTCTACTGGCAAAAAGCAACACAAACACACACATATATCTTAAGGCATATATCCATCACATTGTCCCAAACAGAGCCAAAGGAGCTTTCATTTCATCAGTACTTTACTATTGCACCATGAAAACTGCTTATTAAATGCACACATTCTAATTAAAGTCTACACAGTTAAGCACTGAAGGGTTTGAGGATGCTAAATGACACAAACTTCAATTCTTATGTATCTGTGAGAAGCAAGATTTTCCCCCTTATTGAACAGAAAAAAATTATATTTTAAGTAGTTCAAAAATAAAGAAGACAAAGCTAAAATTTCTATTTTAATACTGAAAAGTGTGTGGAGAAAGGATTCTTCATTTGCTGTCCTAGCACCAAGGAGTTCCTCATCCCAGGTGACAAACAGCTGTCAGGTTATTACAAGTGTTACTCACTCCTGTAACTTGTCCTGTGCAGAACCACCTGAAAACATTCCTGCAATGCATGCCTGGAGGTGTTCAACAAGGGCACATCCTACCCCTGGTGCTACTGAAGGACTCACTTTCATTTTCTTTATCTGTCTTATATCTACTGTTTTTAATTAACCATGCTCCTACCCTGCCCTATACCAATGGAATAAAATTACAAAATCTTTCACTGGCCAGAAACAGCCAGACTTCTTTTTTTTTTCTTTTTTTCTTTTTTTTCTTGTTGGCAATAACCAAACTGCTTTAGTGATGAAAGCACTATTTTCACTTTTTATTTCTTGTCCTATGTAAATGAAGGACAGTGCTGGGTTTACTCTGACTGCATTCCTGCAGCCAGGGTCAGAATCCACAATGACCAGATCAATCCCAGACAACAAAGAACGTGGGATGGAGGGTGATGACAAAAGCACCTCCTCAGGTTGTGTGAACCAAACCCACTATGATATTTTCTGAGAATAAACCAACCATGCCTTGAGAGCAGCTTCTATTGGTTTAGCTTCAAATTCCAACCTTTTTTTATTATTATTTTGTGATTTAGCTCATCCAGACCATTGCATTTTCTAAAAACAGAGTATCAAAAAGGAAAAAAATAGTCCTGGTACATAATACAGTGTTTCACTCCGCTTTAACCTCTGGCCTTTCTGTGAAACATGCCAGAGCCAAAGCAACTGTGTAGGCAGTTACTGACACAGTATCAGTTAAAGACTTCCAGAATAAAAACTAATACTGAGCTCGCTCTTCCTTGGAGCACACAAATTGATGTAATTAAGTTTATAAAATTATTGAAATGCTGAAAAAAGCGAGCTGCAATCAACGCCAGAAAGGTTCTTAGCAGGGGAAGATCCTACCAAACTTCTCAAACAGATAAACTTAACTGGAAGAGCAGAAAAAAAGATTTCCTTACAGTAATACAGACAAAGCAAAGCTCTTACTTTCAGCCTCCCTGGAAAACAAAGTGACATTTGTCCAATTCAGCCTTTATCAACTGAACACCTTCCCGCAATGGAACTGCCAAAACAGTCATGTAGCAAAAAATCCTCCAAATTATTAATTATAAACTCCCCACACATCTGTAACCTGGATCTTCCCTCTAGCAGAATATAATACTTAGCTGTTAAAATTACATTTCTATCATGCACAAATATTGATTGCTACAAACTCATAACTTTTTTGTAGTGAAATTCCAACCCAGGACTGCACACTTAACAATTTCAGCATAGGATTACTTCAAAATTGCACTGCAGAATCTCCTTGTCTGGCAAAGCTGAAGGGATGCAAATGAGTGCAATGCATATGCTGCTGCACAAAGAGAACTGCAAACACTAATTTTCACAGCACTTAAATTAACATGTTTCCATTTACCCTTAAGAACCAACTGATATTTGAAAGATTTTGATTTTCAGAAAGATGTGCTGTAGTGAAATGAAATGTTAATCCCCAGTTACAGAAAGTGTTTCCTATTTTCCTGTATGTGTACAGCATTATGCTACACTTCTGTCAATAATGACAAAAAACTTTTATCCTGAGAATATGTATTTTTTCCAATCCCTATGTCAGTATAGGAACCTCCACAAAAAAAGTGGCATTTCCCATAATAACCAAGGTGTCCCCTAAGTTAAACTTACCATAAACACTGAAGTAGCAGCAAATACTACTACAGATGTGGAGTCCATTTCCCTTGTTTTTAACTCATACATCTAATTATTTTATAATCTTAGAAATATCTATCTGGGAAAGTAAAATATTAATATTCTAAATCCTAGTAAAGAACAGCAAAGCAAAAATGGAAATGATACCTCAAAAATGACTCTAAGAGACATTTTAACAATTCTGAAGGCATGACCATGGCCTTACCCAGCATTTTAATAATATCTACACCTTCCCAGTACACAACAACATGCAGGCTTTAAGTCAGAAAAGTTAAAAACTAAGACAACAGACACCTTAGATGATTAAAATCAATCTGTATAAACCTGCGTTTTTTTCAATATCCTTTCTCAAAATAAGAAATTATCAGGATTTTTTTTACAAGTTGCTCATTAGATGTTAACTGTAATGCACAATTTGTTATGTTTTTCAGAGAGTCAAAAAGATGCATTAGATATCTTTAAACTACCACTCTTTTAATCATTGCACAAAATCACATCAGGATGACCTTATGAGCACTAATTAGTTCATTAATAAATTATATCTTTCACTCAGTTTTGCTCACTCTCCTGAGAAAACACCAGTCAGTTTATATGAAAGTGCCAGGAGAATTAGTGACTCTTCCCTAAAAACTGCCAAGGTAACAAGACACGACACCTTCACCTCATACAGAGAGCTTGAAAGACAACAAGAAACCTGGAATTCTTCATCACCATTCAGAAAACAAAACACAGAGTTTAACAGACACTACAGAAACTGCTTATCAAATATCTGTGTTTGAAGATACGTCTGTGGTGAAGCACAGAACGAGAACCATCAACCACACAAACAGTTTGGACCTGCTAAAAATAGCACCAGCACAGCTTTGTTGTTTTTCCAGTCCAACTTCATTGTTCACAGTGGTCTCCTTTGCTTTTCTTACTCCAAGGTTTCTGGCAGAAGCACTAAGGATCACTCCTGCCTGAGGAGGAGGTGACCAGAACACCTCTGCTTGTTAAACCCCTCAGTGACACAACCAAGCGACCCAGCAAAACAATATTTTAGAAGAAAATGGTATTCTTTGGGGTTAGTGTGAGAACCTGCCCACAAGGGATGCAGTGCTGCCAGAGCCAGCACGAGGAATGCTCCAGGCTCACCCTGGAGAGCTCAGGCAGGAGCTTCTGACAGGAGGGTGCAGCCAGGTGGGGTCAGGCTCTGCTCCCAGGGAACCAGGGACAGGACAAGAGGAAATGGCCTCAAGCTGTGCCATGGGAGGTTTAAGGTGGATATAAAGAAGACATTTCTTCACAGAAAGGGTGGTCAGTCCCTGGCACAGGCTGCTGAGGGCAGTGCTGGAGTCGCCCCCCTCCCTGGAGGGATTTAAATGACGTGTGGTGGTGGCACTTGGGGACTTGGGTTAGTGGTGGCCTTGGCAGTGCTGGGTCAATGGTTGGACTTAAGGCAACTAAAAAATTCTGTGATTCTATGAAATGCTAATAAAACTGCGTTATCAATCTTATATTAATATCTTCCCATCTGGTAATGGAAAGAGTTGCACTTCTGACTTGACAGAAAACTAACCCCAAGCCTCTCCCCCTTCTCTTCCCAGGGATTATTTTTCAGGCCCACCAGTAAACTAACCTGACTTGGGCACACAACATGAACACCAAAGCTCCCACACAGGGCAAGACAGGAAGGTTCTTTCAGCGCTAACTCCCAAGTTTGTTTGAAATAAGCTAGAAACCAAAAGGTTAGTTACAGTTTATCTGCAGGGCCTGAATTTTATTGAAAGGTATGGTTAAAACAAGGACAGAGTGCTGTTTTAATGACCCTGTATCACTGTAGAGATTTAATGTGAATGTTTAAAAAAAGGCTTCTAAAAACAGGAACCATGAGAAGAATACTTTTAATTACTGCAAATGCTTAAAAAAGCAAGTTTACCAACATACTTAAAATGAGAAGCAAAAGCCTTCTGTAACAGTGTATCCTTTAACTCAATGCACTTCCAGGAGAAAACTGAATTAAAAAGAATAATCTATATAAAGAAGTGTGCAATGCTAAGCCTGTTACCTACAGTGCACACAAATAACTACGAGATGATTCATTCTGAAAAGCTCACCAAGTCCAATTAATTTTGTGTCAAGCCTGATCCCATCCAAGAGGTAACACTCCCTAAAATGTTATGAAACACACAGCAAAGATGCAGTATATTTGTATGTACATTAAAGTTTTATCTACTGTTGCTCTCCAGAGCTCCCAGCCCATCAGTCTGGGTTGGTGCTCACTCATTTTGTACCAGAATCCACAGCACAGAGCTGCTGCAAATGAAGTCACAAGCAGTCTGGGAACTCGAGCTGTCATCAAAAATCAGTTTAAAATCAGAAAAGGCCTATGGAGTGTCTGCTTCACATCATTTATCTAACCAAAGATGACAAGGGATGAGGGAAAAACCCTGCCATCTCACAGATGTGAAACATAATAGTGAAAAATTGACACAGAGAAGAGGTATCACAGCTAACTAATGAATATAGACCAAGTCCCAAAAGATTAAGTGTAAGGTCATTTTATCTCTCAATTACAAGTTGAAAATAATCAGACTGGTCTCCACAGTTTCAATGACATTACCACAGGAGTTACCTGGGATGGCATCCTAAGAGAATGAGCACAAACAAAACAGGTGTGGGGGTGGTGATAAACACAGCAGAGAATTTCAGAAACACAGAAGCAACAGAAAGAGTAGAAGATTTTTTAAAAAAACCTAAAAAAGAAACAAAAGGCTCAGTGCTTGATACTGACAGAGGGGAGAAAACCTCTCAAAAAAACCCAGCTTGTAACAAAAAGTAAATAATTCAGGGCCTGGGCTGAAGTGGGGGCATGTGCTGGTCATATGTTCAGCGTATGTTACTGGCACCACTCAGCAGCATGTTCCATGCTGTAATAGCTCAAACATTTCGAGCTGAAATGTGCTGCCTTCAGGGACGACATGATCTGGGCAGCCCTGACGAAACACACACCACTCCACACGAACACGGGCTAATTTTGGCTCACAGGTTATTTCTCCATACTCCAAACAATGCTTTGCTTGGCACTAACACACTTCAAGAGCTTATATTAAATATAACCAGTGGTAGCGTGAAGCAACCTTTAAAAGCAGCAGACTCAGTTTATCTAAGATTACATAAAATGACTACTGTAGTGTCTGTGGCTCCTCGAGGCCACTCTGTGCCTGGATCCAGGCACACATTTAAACTGCTCAGCACCCTTTGAAGCTGTGCACAATCCTCTGTGCATTCACCACCTCAAACACAGCAACACAGAACACGATGCCACCCGGGGCCCAGATGACAGTGAAATGCAATGGTGATGTTTTAAGACTCCAAAACACAGCAGGGAAAAAACTCTGATTCAGATGGAGTTCAAACATGCAACTTCAAACACCTGCTGTCTGCAGCAGCCAGCTCTCCCCACTCCAGTCATTTCCACTCCTGTCAAAGCTGTACAGGAATGCTGCCTGTGCTGCTGACACACAGATCCTCTAGGGAAGGATCACCCCCTCTGCTGCCCAAATCAGCCCCTTCTGCACCCAAACCAGTAGCTACTATTAGATCCATTTACTTCCTTTTTAATACCTATCATGTAGTATTTTCCTTTTAAATCTCCCAGAGTGATTGCTCTTTCCTTTTATTTTTGTATTAAATCATTACCTGCACAAGTCAAATCCTGTCTCCATTTAGAACATCTTTAAGAGGGTTATTCTAATGACTTAAAGATGGTGTGAACCACCACAAGTATATAAGGACCTTTCAGATTTAAAAATAAAAGTCTCCTTCATTCAGTGAAGGACTTGATAAGTCCAGCTCCCAGCTCTGAGTCAGACACTGTCAGTGTGTTCTCAGCCAGCAATTTATTTACCACAAAACATCCCTATAAAAACATAGGGCAGTTGTATATATTCTCTTCTTTACATCTCCTGGGGAAGGTTGGAACAAGCAGCTCCCATAAAAACAAAACAGCCACAAGGAGGACAAAATTGCTGGTGTAACCCAGCCAGAGCCCAGGGATGTCCCAGCTGAAGATCAGTGTCACTGCAACAGGCTCCCAACCCCCCCAGACCTTAACTATACTTATCTGAGAGTAATTAACCCTAAACTGCTTTGGCCTTCCAGATAAGCAATATTACTGGAAGAACAAGAAAACCACCAAGTGCTGTAATATCAAATGTTGTTGCAAAAAGAACAAGTTGCAGAAACAGGAATTTCCTTGGGGATGGGGCACACCAACACCAGTGCAAGAATGGAATCAGAGTCTGAATATTATGAGAACTACCAAAAACACACCCTGCCCCCTGGAGCCCCCCAAACAAAGGCACCTGGATCACATTCCTACACTGCCATCTCCCAGGTTCATTTCCACAACATCAGGATTTTTCTTTTTTCAGTTCAAAAACTATGGAAAAGCCTGATTTTTACAACCAACACTTTTGATTAAACCACCTTACTCAGTTTCTTCTCCCTGTACCCAAAATCACACTCTCCCACACTATGGTTATTTTGTATTCTATGTAACCATGCTTTTCATTTCCCCAGATGAAGTTCAATTATTTTATGGCACACTTTTCAGCAACACTGCAGCTAACTCAAAGAATGCACATAGACAAATACAAATAAACTTTCCTTCAGCTACTATTAAGCCAGAATAACTTCAAAACACTACCCCCAAACTTAAAACTTTTACAGATTTTTATTTTATCCTTCTGGCTCAGGGTTGAATTATTTATATTCAGATGCTTCTTTGACTCTATTGCAAGGCTTGCATGCTTCTTTTCTTTAAAGGCTTCAAACCACCCCAGTCTGCTGATAGCCCTAGATAAGAGTGAATAACCTCACGTAAGAATCTTGAGTACTTACTAGTCCACAGCAGACCAAATTTATTTATAGCTAAGTAGCAAGCTGGGGTTAGTGATCTCTTCCAGGCTCAACAATCTTCCAACCTCAGAATAACCAGCCCATAAAACAAGCAGGGCTATTTCACTACTGACAGGAAAGTCAACATCTGTGTACGAGGGTGTGCTGGCAGATGAGTGCTCTGGCTGCCTGCACTGCAGGAGACAGCAAAAGCCATTCATAACAGGCCAAAATTCATGAAGGAAATTTAAAGTCTTCATCAGGAGTTGCTTTGAATTGAACTTGTATATTTTTAAACAGAGAAAGGTGGAAGGATCCGAGTTCTCCTCCCAACTGCGAATGAGGTTTTTGGTTTTATCTTGTGATGGTTTAACAATTAGTGACAATTTTTTTCTATCTGAGGTAATATTCCCTATATCCTGTGATGCAGTTAAGGAAAAATTACTATATGAGAAAACATCATCTTCAGCCACCAAAAAATCTCAAAAAAGAAAACAGAGGAAGAACTAAAGAAAATGGTATATTTTTAAAAGTTCTAACAGAATTCGGGCAGAATCCCAGTTCTAATGAAGTTTTATTAGAGAGAAAGGGTGAATATTCATAGACTAGTCACATTTCTCAGCTTCACGCACAGACCAACAGCAGGAAAAAGCTTTAAAAACAAAGGTTTGAATTTCAATTGAAGAGGATAAACAAACAACTGAACTGCTGTGGTTTTTACCTATTGCATCTCTTTCCGGTGTTGCTCCACGCGCCCGTCACGTGAACATTTTAACTGAAACCCTGTGGTCTGCAGGCCCAAAACACCTCTGACAATTATCAATATCTAGAAAGCTGAATGAATAATACTGTACCCAACCACAAACTGTAGAGCCCACCCTACACTTAAGACTTCAGCCCTGCATTCATTTCAGAACCTGCATTCCCAGCAGAGGGGAATCACCTCAAACTGCTGCATGTGCTCTCCCACTCAGTGGTGCAGCAGCAAAAGTGGTGCCAGGAGCTCGATAGCATCACTCAGAGAAGGGCTGCATGAGGATGCATTTCATCATTCTGTGAGAATCTTACCACCCAATCAAGTAATTTTAATAAAGTTACTTCAGAATACATTGCACACTCTTCAAAGCAGGATTTTCATAGCATTTGAACACGAAGTCAGTTTTTGCCTTGTTGGCCCTAATGCTACTAAAAGCAAAAATGTTCAGTAATACCAAAGTGCAGAGAGGACTAAAACACCAACCCCCTCTGCCTGATAAAAAAATCTCTGGGGTCAGACCACACACGTGATTTGGCTGGTTTCTCCAAAGAAAGTGTATGAAGTGATGACCATATCAGGCAGATCAGACAGAAATGCGTCTAGAACTTTATGTGAGCCTAACCCAGCCACACCCAGGACATTCACACACCTAAGGAAAGAAAACAACTCACTTCCTTGAACACCTCTTTGCTTAATGCATTATTTACTGCTTTCAGGTGTGGAAGAGATAAACAGGGTTTTGATTGATGATCACTTAAGTAACTCACTCCTACTAACCTCTGTCAGCATCCAAGTCCACCAAACACTGCACAGAAATATTTGTTACCATCTGCTCCTCCTGCAAGGGTTGGTCTTACTGAAATTCTGCACCTCATCCCCCTGGAAGAAGGCTCAGAGTGAAGGTGGGCAGTCAGTTCCATCAGATCAGGAAGCCCATGCACAGCTACTTCTGGTTTTAGAAGGCTGGATCAACTGCACTGACTGAATTACTACAAGCACACTTCCTTTGATGGCACTCTGGATTTGCTGTCCTGCATAAAGAAGCAAAAGCTCTCTCCAAATCACACCTTTGTTAGAGATGTTTCTACAACATATCAAGCTGAGGCCCTCAAAAGGCACCACAGGAAATCCAAATCACAGGTGATCTACCTGCATTGTCAACTTCAGCAGATTGATGTGTTTCCTGAGAAAGCACTGTCCATACATGCAGGCCCTGCAATGAAAGACATGTAAAAACCCGTGAAGTTTTTACAATTATCTTCAAAATAATGCTTTCCTTTCAGGCAGCCCATAGAATGCTGCACAAATGCTTACCTGCCTGCCTTAGAGACAGAGAAGTCTTTCTGAGATAAAAGGCCTTTTTTAGGACCCACACACACTACAAACAAAACCCACATACAAAATTTAAAAAAATACCATTTACCTCCACTATATTAATGTTCAGTTTTCCCTAGAGCTTGTAACTCCACTGCTGCACAATACACCACCAACTGCACTAGTGACCCATGGAGCAAAGCCTGGATTTAGGCAGCAGCCAGGCTGATTTAGTATATGGAATGCAGACCATACATTAATTAACTCTGTCCTCTGCTAGGAGATGATGCACAGCCAAGCATCTCATACCCCTTTTGCTCTCATGTTTTCTCTGTGTATTCACATTTACACAGAGAGCCAGAAAGCACAGATTAACCAAAGATATGACACCATCAAATCATGTCAGCATCCTGTCTACTTAGAGGTCAACTTTTAAAAATAAAATTTAATTTAACATATCCCTCTACCAAAAAGTATGCTGTCACAAGAACTTTTAGGATTGAAACATTTTTACATTGCATTGCAAACACTTTCTTAGTGCACAAAAATTAGTTTTGGCCTTACACTGTTTTGAATCTTTCTTTTCCTTTCCATTTTTATTTCATATAGCATAAACAGCTCATATAGCTGCAACTCCTTAATGTACAATTCCACCAGTTCCAGCCAGCTGACTGCTGCCCAAAGCCTGTGCAGGCCCACCATGTACTCCACTGCCTGCCAGACCTCTCTGGGAGCCACTTCAATGCAACAGCAAAGCCCCCAAAATAGCAAAAAAGGCAGAGGGCAGCAGCATAAGAACATCTGATGAGCTCCAAGGCCAGCCCAACCCTCGGCCAGGACCTTCCCTCCCAGGCTCCACTGCAGCAGCAGTGAAACCTTGGATTGGCTCACATGTTCACCAAAGCACAGCCCATGTTCACAAACAGATCCTTCTGAACTTCCCCAAATAAATATCCCAGTCAGAGACTCCTTACACTCTGGAGTGTAAGGAGTTATTCTTCTGAATAACTGAGAATTCTTCTCAGCCTTCAGCCCTTAAACTTGAGATGATCTTAATCCTCCATCTTTCTTCAAGGCTCCCAGCACACCCTGTCACTTCTGACACAATTACAAACCCCACTATCTCCTGCCCATATTCTAAAGGAAACCACCTTGGGCCCGTGTCCTCATCTTTCCCACGGATTAACTGAATTCCCCTCTTCCATTTTCCTAATCTCTATGGGGTGTGATGCTACAATCAATCACACAATATTCTGAGTTGGAAAGGACCACACAGATCAGAGTCCATCTCCTGGCCCTGCATGTGGCAACCCCAAGAATCCCACTGTGTGTTTGAGAGCATTAATGCTCTTTACCATGATTTTTACTTACTTAAATAATCAGTTTGCTCTGATACAAATTTAAACTTATCCCCACAGAGAATTTCATGTGAATAAATTCACCCTTCTCTTCTTGAAGCCTTACTCATTTTAAAATCTTATTTCTCTGTCTCCTTCATTGCTCTGCAGGCCTTCTTCACCTGCCTAGAATGGCCAGAAGATTGCAGAATCACCCAAGGAGGGAAATTCTTTTCTGTGAGAGCCAGCTTCCATCATTTCTCCTTCCCAGTTAGTTCCCTTGTGTGTTTACTGCATTGATTGTAACCAACAAGCTTGATTACCACAGAAATGTATAAACTACATGTCTAGGCCTTGTCTGCTCCAGTTATATTCTTCCTAGAATATGGCACCCAAATATGTCCAGAGGACATCTTGTGATAAATGAAATTTCTCCTGTATTCTCAGTCTTAAAATACAAGGAGAACATCAAAACAAACAAAAGCTAGATAACTATGTTTATATCTTCATAAACAATCAGACTTTTACCTTACAGATAGTAAAATATGTATTGTGCACTGTGCTAAGACATCAACATTTCAGCTACAGCTTTTTGAGGAAATTGGTGCTTCAAAAGAAGTTAAACTACTTTTTCCCAGCTGTGACAGGGAAAAAAGGAGGCAAATAAGGAAGAGGTTAGGCAAAATACCTGCTCCCATACTGGAACACATCAGTGAAAATCAAAATTTAAAAGTAACCTCAATCAATACATTAATGAATCCACACCATATCTGAAGCAGAACCATATATTTAATCTTCATTTAAGTGATCTAAAAACTTGAATTTAAATTCACTACAAGGTGCAAAGACCTTTTCCTTTATATATGAGGCTGATTTCTTATCAACACAAGAATTAAGTGGCTGATACCACTCGAGCTGTACCTAAGATGTACTTGAAGAACGGAAGTTTTTACAGAATCACTTTATATTACACAAAAATTACCTCTGAAACAGTGCAGTGTCCTCCAATACAAACAGTGTGACATAGTGAACAAAAGCATCAATATCAGTGCGAGAACACCACTGGCAAGTGCAAATAAACAAATACCCAACTGGATGTTTGATGCTTTAGAAGTCATTTTAATTTAAAACCGAGACAAATATTGACTCTTTGTTAAAACACATAATAAAATGGTCTCTTGCTATAACCCCATGACAGTTTATTGAAGAAGACTTGCGGAGGCAGTAAAGAAGCTTCAACTTTACCTCTTGGGACCCTAAGCCATGATATGTCACCCAGCCATACCTGCTCTGCACCTTGTCACTACAGCAAGGGTTATTTTTTTGTTTATCAGTGGAGGATGGTGAGACAGATATCCCACCACTCTTGAAAGTAAACTATTGCAACACAGCTCAGTTCAAAGCTTGACAATTTAGTTTACAACCTCTGGTTTCACACGTGTGTGTGATCCATTAGAGAGCCTTTAGTACTTTCATTCACACCCATAAAAATGGACCCACACTAACCCAGCCACCTCACACTGCTTTTGAATAAAACAAACACACTGAACCCCTTATGTCCCCCACTCTTTGGGACTTCTTCCAGCCTTCAATTCTTTTTAACAATCCTCCACTTAAATCCCTGCAGTTTTGCAGGATTCTTTAACACAGATTTGATTCCAGAATGATGTGGAGCTCCAGCATGAGTTTCCACACAGTCATCACATCAGTGCCTTGACACCTCATCTCAGAACAGGCATCTCACGATCTCTCTGCAGTCATGGCTTTCACTCCACTGCTACTTTTCAGAACAGTTTTCCACCCTACACTTGTGCCCTGTGTACTTTTCCAGATGACATCGTTTTGGGGTTTTTTTAATTGGTTCATTCTATTCTTTTGTCCTCATTATTTGAGAGGATAATGTTTACAACGCTGTAAATATTTCTCAGTAATTGCATTTACTCCAGATCACTACACAAAATCCAGCAGTGATCAGGTATTTCTTATCATGATTTAGCACTAAGCTGCACATTATTCTAACAAGCTGTGCATCACGTTATTCTAAGCAGCCTGTGCATTCCATAAGTTCTGCTGTTGGGAATATAGACATTTTTTTCAATATAGGGCTGTGGCTGCATGAAGCATTTTATATAGTTACAGTTATAGCTATCCCCATCCCCAGAGAATCCAAATGGACAAGGTGCTGAGCCGTCTGATCCAACACTGAAGTCACTTCTGCTTTCAGCAAGGCTTTGGCTGGAGCTTCTTTCTGTAATTCTTAAAGCTAAGCCTTAAACCAGCACTGAATTAAAATTAATTCCAGTCAAATTTATACTAATTTTGTTCCACTTCATAACACTCTGATAATGACACGACTCTGGCTTTTTCACTTTACTGCTCTGGCTCTCCAAACTCTCAATTCCATGCACATCCTGATCCACAGGAGCTTCCTTGCTGAGGTCAACAGCAATGTTTGGATCAGCATGGCCAGAACTGCTTGCCAATCTCCTCACAGTTTTCATTTCTTTGGTGCACATGGACAAACACAAAGGTGGTGTGTTCATATTAATATTTATTAAGACACTCTGAAATTTGGAACACTGAAGATTTCCCTCCCACCAGTACTGCAGCACACACAGAGATCATGCTTTGTCCAAGCCTCTGCTTGGCAATACCTAAGAGGAGAGAGCAGCACGTGCAGGGGCTGCAGCAGAATCACACACTCAAACGTGAAGAAACAGACTCCAACCATGCACAGACCTTCTCCTGCCCTACAAAAAATGATGTGTCAAAAAATTTGCACCAGCTCTGCAAGCCCTCACTGAGTGTAACTCACTGAAGCCTCAGCTCCCTTCAGTGATAAAACAGCAGTGAGGGCATCTTAACTGAGAATGGAACATTTATTTCCTATACCGTCCAACGTGGAATAGCTGCAGAATAAATATGGTTCCTCCCCTCCGACTGCTTTATCTAGGTCAAAAAACTCCTTAAAGGCAGGAAGTCGCAGGAAACAAATGTCACTACACATCAACTTTTTATCATGAAAACAAGCAAGGCAGCAGATAAACCCACCACCTTCCCAGGATTTCAGCACAGGCAGCAGCTTATTAGTGAACTGTTGTGAAAACTCCTTATAACTGCAAAAGCCACGGCCTCACGCCACATGACAAATACATGGTTTTCTTTGAAATGGTGTTTTTTCCTGTATTTTACATAATTTTATCTAAGTTAATGGGACTTGAGATGTCTTGAAGAGTTGCTGCATTTACTGAAAAATACAACAAATGAGAAGCATAATCTTATTTTGAATAGCTCAGGTATGACTGTAGAAAAAGCTTTTGCTTTGCCCATGACAATTGCATATGCTCAAAAAAATAAAAAGAAAAAGCCAACAGCAGCAGAACTCCTCCACAGCAGAATTAATCTGTAAAACACATCTCCTTTTGTGAAGGAATAATATGTGCAAGACAGTGCCCTTACCTAATTATAAGCAAATTAATAATACACATTTATTTTGAAAAGGGTGAAAGATTAACTTATTTTCTTTATTAGCTCATTTAACTTACTACTTTTGCTATTGATTAAGTGTATCATCCTACTCAAACACGGCACCTTGGTATTTTGATTTAATCAATGCAAAGAATGATTTAATTTGCACATCTCCTACCTCATTATTATAACTGAAGTAAGAATCTCAAAACTCTCTTTCAACTGCAGATTCTTGGAAGAGAGAGTTTTAATACTGACTTTGCACCTTAAACCAAAGTGATGCTAATCTTGCTTCTGTCAGAGCACTGGAACTTTATAGACTATAAAGAACTATAAAGATGATTTTCCAGTTTGTAGTATTTCATATAACTACACAAAGAATCTACTTACTCCTATAGCTAACTGCAGATGTAAGAACATTTGTAGGATCAGTAAAACTGTAGAATTGGGTAAGGATGTTTCATATACATATCAATCATTCCAACACAAAAAGCCTATGGAGTGCAAATTAATCCAAATATAAACTATTTAAGCTTTACCTCAATCACCTGACTGGTGTATGACAATTTGCATCACTGCTTTATTAACAACACTCAGAAGGTATATGTAATTGAGAGGCAAATATGAAAAAAAAAGAGATGACAGAAACAACTGTAACACAAATTATTACTATAGAAACTTCCCGCTCATCTCTATTTTCATTTCAAATCATATGTGCTCTACCTTCTTCCTCCTACGCTCCTTTTCAATCAGATCTGCTTAAGTGAGAACACTACTTCTACTGAGCTTGACATTTGCAAATCCTACTTTAAAGTAGCCAAAAACCCACCTATGAACACAGCCTCGTTGACCTTATTAGTCACTATGGCACAGGACCAGCATCTGCCAGAGACAGTAAATAAAAGTTTCTGGAGTCTGATTCTGTCAAGTCACAGCCAAGTCCAGTGTTCCTTAGCTTTATGCTCTGAGGTAATTTGTAATTGATAGTTTAATACAGCTGGTATGGAGCTCCAAAACACACCTCTGAACACAAATCAATCACAAGATCTCCCAAACCTGCAGGCAGCTGTCGCCCTGACGAGCCACTCTCTCTGTCAGCAGTGGTGTCAAGGAAGGGAGAAAGCAGGTGCCCACATGGCCTGAGGGACCCACAGCACACTGCTGAGCATGGACTGCAAGAATATAGCAACACAAATTCCTTGAAGCATGTGTTTTGTTTGATTGCTCAAAGCATCTAACAGTTATATTCGTAAGAAAACCTTTGGAACATAAATCATAACTCAAACCCAAGTCATGCATGTTCTTCCTCAGCTACCACGGAACACTACCCAAGGAAATGTTATGATCCTTTCACCTCCACTGTGAAGCCAAACCACAGATGTTTCCAGTGAGAAATTTCCATGGAGCACACGTACACTCACAGCTCCAACCACACAGACATTCTTTAAGTAACTGCAATTAGATGACAGCAAAAGTGCACTGATACATTTGAGGCTCTTTATAATCTGTTTCCTGAGCAGGTAATACTGAATATAATAAACTTTTCTAAAGAACTGACTCAGGGAGTAGATATCCTTGTTCAGAATTGACCAGCTTTCATCAGCAGGAGAACTTCTACTGCTTAAAGGCAGCAATAACCCCACTCTGTAGCTCCAGACTACAAGATCAAGTTAAAACTATGGGTTCAGCCCTCTGTATTACCAGGAGGAAAAGCAGAATACAAACAAATTAAATTTGCGTTTTCAGCTACATAAGCTTAATTTAGGATTAGTCAGTAAATGTTCAGCT
Source organism: Hylia prasina (assembly GCA_013397195.1). NCBI lineage: Eukaryota > Metazoa > Chordata > Aves > Passeriformes > Sylviidae > Hylia > Hylia prasina. The sequence goes on along the minus strand of VYXD01010098.1, from coordinate 464,885 downwards.
AAAGTAAAATGTACTTGATGTCATTTACTGTAAGAGCACCCACACTTAGTAATGTAAAGAAGTCTGCAGAATGAATGACAGAATGGGAGAGCTATTTACTGTCTCTTACTATAAAAGAGCTTCAGTTGGATCAAATGAAATTACCAAGCACCAGGTTCCAAAAAACTCAGCAAAAAGAGGTATTTTTCCCAACATGGGCTCCAGTTACTTCACAGAATTCACTACCCAAAAACACTGTGGATACAAGAGGTTTACCCAAACTCAGCAATACAAAAAGAGACAAAAAATGCAAACAGAAAATTATTTTAACTCAAAAAGAATTTAACTCTGACTTTGGATCCAAAAGAAAAACCAAGGGAAACATAACCATTTGTATTAGTCCATTTTTATGCTCCTTCCTGGGCATTTGCTACTGACACTCCTGAAGGCAGGGCATGGACTAAATGCACCTCTGATCAGAGTTAAAAATGCTGTTCCTGTGTTCATGGTATCCTATGAATCACAAATTACTTCCACAAAAGCAAACCCAAAAGTAATGATTAAAATATAAAATGTATGGGTTTACTGAAATGAGTACGACTGCCTCGGAACAGCGAAGTCCGAGATGTCCGGAGTTCAATCCAAAGGCCAATACACAAAGCACATCCAAGAAACCCAAAAATCAAAACAAAATAAAAGCACTCCTTCAGAGCAAAGTTGTACCCAGATGTCTGTCTGTTTTTCCAGCTGTATCAGTTACATCTGTCTGGAACCCTGCCTCTCCAAAAGCTGTACACAGCAGCTCCAGCAACAACCGCTGCTCTGCCCAGCACAAAAGGTATTTTTCCAGCCAAGTACCTCAAAAGCAAATATTGATGTTATGATTTACCTAGCAATACATCCAATCAATGCTTTCACCGAAGGCAAGGGAAATTCCACAAGCAGCAAGTGAAACCAACTGAAAAACATGAACTTTACGAGCCCGGAGAGGGACAGTCCGTGCATCTCAAAGGTAGTTGTGGAAGAATAATTGCACTGCTTTGATCTGGGTGTCTTGAGCAGGAGCCTCTGAAACCTCCTTCATCATCCCACGTGTGCCATGACATTGACAGGAGAGCTCCTTGCTGGACACACTCAAAAATGGCTCTTTTCTCCCCACCCCCACTTGATTCATCTCACAAGACGACAGCTGGTTTGTACATACACAAGTAGGGATGGGAGTCTGTCAAGAACTGCAAAAACAAAAACACACTTCCCACTGCTATTACCTCCTGCTTGATAACTTCAACATTTGAATTGCCAGTGACGCTTCCAGGGAAGCATTAAAAATAGCAACCAGAACACTTATCTTAATGCACAGTAATTCCATGTTTCATGACATTTCTATCTGTAGAAAACAGATGCCTTTATTACAGGTAAGTGTATACTCTTAACATTAATAATTTAATTTCCTCAGATGTTTAAAATGTGTGTTTTGCAGGAGACTACCACTGTGTATTTCTGGTTTTTCCTTCCAAAAGCAGGGAGTTCAGTAACATTATTAATGCAGTCAAATTTAAACATTGTGCTGAAACAGAAAAAGGCCAAGGACATTGGAACTACATACAATTATTAGTGACAATAAAATAAGACATTTCAAGTCTGTAAGAGTATTGTACTTGGCACCTTTGTAAGTCACTATTAAACAGACAAAACAGAGATGGACCCTCCATTCTTGGTTTCCAGGATCACTTAAAAACAAACAGAAGGAACAGGCCACCCTGAATTTTTTAAACTTCACCTGCCATTAAAATTTCCGATGATTGTGTAGTCATAGGCGAAGCATATTTATTACTGGCAACAGGGTAGGATTAAACAACAACAAAAATAGATCTGGTGATCACTTGAGCTGGAGGTCAGCAATCATCACTCCTGAGCTCACACCAAAACTACCTTCTTTCCCATCACACTTCAATCGTTAATTAATGTTTACATTATACTGAAGTAAGTACGTTTGACTCTTAAAATCCAGAAGACCACCTTCAGTGCGACCATTTAAATCTACAACAGAACTCAAGAACAGGACTACAAACAATATTAGTCATCAGCAAGTCACAGTAAGGACTTCCTAGGAGCAAACAGTACTTGGAATTTGCCTGAAGATTACTGTTCAAAAAAAAAAAAAAAAAAAAAAAGCTTTGCAAATGATAAAACTATTTCCCCATTCAGTAGTTGTGTTTTAGAAACGGGCTTAGTTTTTACAAAGCAACAAAGTAGCATTTGCTCTTAATCTGCAGTGTAACTCTGGGGCCGTAGACTCTTCCTGCCCTTCAAGGTGACTCTCACCGCCCTGCATGGGAGCTCCAGCCCCTGGCCAGGGGCACCTTTTATTTCCCAGCCTACATGGAGAATTTGTATCCAGGAGATAATAACCACTTCCACCAGCTCACAGCTCTGGGAACTGAGGGCTGTGCGTGCACAGCCCAAGGAATGGTGTCACCTCTGAACACAGCAAATGCCAGTTCCTGCACCACCACCCACCTGCACTGGTGAAGGAATTTTAACCACACACAACTTTTCATCATTGTTCAATAAAAAAGTGAGACAAAAAAATCCTTCTGAATCTTCTTTCCACTTGAAAGGCGACACTGATGGAAAGAACTAGAATAAATTACAAATCAGAGGACAGCATGAAGAACTACTTCTTTCCTCAGGTCTTAAGCACTTAACAGAATGTTACTGACTCAATTACTCCAACTAATTCTACACTGAAAGCAACATAAGATCATGCCCAACTGTGCTTACAAATAGTATATTATACCACAGTGCTTACAAAGAAAAAAGTATTCGATCTACATTTCATAAATGCGTTAGATTAAAATATAGATTAACCACATGTCAAATAATTATAAATATTAAAAGCAGAAAGCAAAAATAGAAGTGACAGTTAAAGGTCAAACAAGTCCTCCTATATTCAGGATTACACACTGGCACTGTTAAAGCCCTTCAGAATGAGCATTTCCTAGAAAGCAGCAAGGTAAGACAATTTGATTTTCACAGAGAAACCAGGTGAGAAAACTACCATTAGGCCGACACAGCAGAAAATATACACCATCAACGTCCTAAACACAGTTTGAAAGCTCGTAGGGCATTAAGGCTGTGTCACTGATGGCATGTGCTTTATAAAGGTTCAGCACTCGCAACGTTTTAGGTATTTCTTAGTCAAGGCAGCTAAAATACACTAAACCAAAACACTTTCACTTTTCCTACATGTGACTCCTCAGAGCACAGATCACTTATTTACAGTTCAACACATCCTTAAATGTCGTGGGCAGGCCTCACGTATTGCCCTAGAAAATCATTTTGCACAGACAGTTAATGTTTGGTAATGGCAAAGGAATGTATTACCGTTTAAAACCTCTTAATACATTTGCTGTCACGGAACGAAAACATTTTAAAACGCTAAGGCCAGCAGAAGCATTTCACGTGGATGATTCAGTTTACCCATAAGAATAAACGTTAAAATTAGGCAAAGCAGCAGAAACTACCACCAAAACCAGAACATCCCCCAGAGCGCCGAGGGAGAACAACCCCCCAGTTCTGCCGAAGCACCGAGGGGGCTACAGGATTCTCCCGGCGCTGATCCTCAACCCAGACAGCCCAGCCCCGTGCAGAACCGCCCGGCTGGTTGTCTTTGCCGCCCCAAACAGGGCTCGGGGTGTACCCGGTTCCGTTCGCCGGCGCCGCTCCAGCGCGCACCGGGCGCTCCGTGCGGGGCTGCGGCGGGGCGGGCGTGCGGGGGAAGGACACGGCGGAGGGCACGGCGGCGGTGCCGGGCGGTGCCGGCGGAGGCGCGGGCAGGACGGGGCCGCTCTCGCCTGTCACACGCCATGTG
>VYXD01010098.1:414512-460835 GCA_013397195.1 Hylia prasina | reverse complement strand
CGTCCGAGTGTCGGCGCACGAGCGCAGGGGCGCGGCCCGGAAAACGCGGAGCGGAGCCGCGCGCGGGGAGCGGGGCGGAGCCGCCGGGGCAGCGCCTCCCGCCCGCCGGCAGCGAGGGAACGGAACGGGAGGGGAGGGACGGAGCCGGCTCTGGGACAGCCGCCCCTGCCCGCCTACGGGCCCCGCACACCCTTCCCTCCCCCTCGGCCACCTGCAGCCTCCGGCGGGGACCCGGGCCCCGCACCTGCCGTCCGCCAGCAGCGCCCTCACGAACGGCACCGGGCGCGGGGGGAGAGGGGAAGAATCGAGAATGGAATAAATACAAGTAGACAAATAGTGCTAGAGGGTGAGCAAGGACCACTAGGAGAGTGCTGGCTAACTGCTCGAATTCAGCCTCAAAATACGGTATTATTAACAAATAATAATAAAACTAAAACTGTAAGTGTTATCCCTCATGCACATCTGACAGCCTTTTGAGGGTCATGTTAAACCTAAAGGTAACTCCGCATTGTCAGAGTTCTGTAACATCCGTGGAAAATCCTCAGAATGCTTCAAATGTAGCAGGTAAGCCAGGCTGTGTTCGTGCACACACCTCTGCTCAGCCCCAGTTTTCTCAGAGGAACTAGGGCACAAGGAGTGAGCGAGTGACCTGACACGAACACGCAGACACGGAGTGCTGAGCGCCACCGCTCCAAGGGCATGGCACGCAGGAGGGAATGGCACAGGTAACAACATGGAAACACCAAGCCAGAATCCACAGCTGTGGGTTTGACTTGAAAATGTCACAGGCTACCAAAAAAAAGATGGCATTAGTTGTACACAGTTTGTCAAGTACAGCATCTGCAATGAAAATGTTTTACCTGATCCAAATACTGATTGTTACAGGACCAGGCGCTGTCAAAACGGAAAAGTAAACAATTAAACACTTTTGGCTATAAACTGCGAAGAGGGTGCTAAAATGCATTTGTGCCTATCTACCAACACAGCTACTGCAAACATGACACCGTAACAGCTCCATAACCTCACCATGGTTTGTTGAGAAGAGGGTTGTGTTTTTTTTGGTTTTTTTTCAGTACAGAAGCTCACTATGATTTACTAATTAAAATAATTGCCCAGAGAAGCTGTGGCTGCCCAATCCCCAGATGTGTTCAAGGCCAGATTTGACAGGGCTTGGAGCAGCCTGGTCTGGTGGAAGGTGCTCCTGCCCATGGCAGGGGGTGGGAATGGGATGGACTTTAGGTCCCTTCCAACCCAAATCATTCTGTAAATTCAGAAGACATTAAACATATTTACTCTGCAGACAAAAAACCAGTCAGCCTGCTAACAAACATCCAGCAGTAAAGTTGAAATTGAAACTTTTGGGTTTGCACATTTGAGTCAACAGTCCTTCAACTGTAGATTTTGTGAATGCTTAGGAACAGAACACGGTACCTGCTACCTGTAAAGTGATGGCAAACCTTACTTTTACCCTTAGGATTTATCAGCACTTCTTATAGGCAGCTACAACATAATTCCATACTGGCTCAGTCCATTTATACAATCTGATATGCACAGCAGATGCAGTAAAATATAGCAACAGTTTAGAGCTTTGGTTTCTTTTACAGAAAACTTTAGTTAAATCTTGCCCACACTTTGGTATTTAGAATCAGACTTTCTTCTATACCAACATATGTTTGGCACAGAAAATGTGGAGCATCAGAGAGCCAGTTATGACTCCCTGATTCTCAGCTTGTTTTTATCCCTTGGCTCTGCTGGCTACAGAAATGTTGTGCCTGCTTTGCTAACAATCGGTTTGGGATCCTGAGGCTGGCTGGAGTTACCCATGGATTGCCATCTCCTAACTCACCCCACGCCTGCAGAGGGAGAAAACCAGCAGAATGGGAGAGCAGCCAGGTGAATTTCCATCAGGCCAGCAGCACTTTTCACCACCCTGATGGTTGCTCAGTTTGCAGAAGTTAAAGGCATTGCTGCTACTTCACCATTTTCCGTTATATGAATCACAGCTTTCTTAATTTGTATTAATTCATTAATAACAAGCAGTGCTGAATTCACATAGCTGATATAAATCCTATTCATACAGCACAGAGAACACAGCCATTGACACAGAATGCTAAAATTTTGCAATCTGTCTGCACTGAGATTTCTTTTCAAGGGTCCCACCATCACTGAGCTGCCCTGTGAAAAACTGAACACTGATAGAAGAAGGGCTGTTTGCTTTTGCATGACCAGCACTGCAGAGCAAACACCAGACCCCATTATCAGAAGCTCCATTCGTTCCAAGAGGCTGGCTGAGACCTTTCTGCCCATGTTTTTCTAAATTGGAGCAGATTTAGTCACTTACTTTGTGATCACCACAGCACAGGTACAGGTCACCCCGACCTGCCCACGTGCACATCTGGTCTGTGCTGCACAGAGCAGGAATCAGAGCAGGTACATGTGGGGAACAGCTCACACTTACAGATCATTCTCCAGTGCTGTTCTGGGTCTCTGAGTTCCCCAAAAATCCACTCGTTGAACAAAACCTGGCCCTGATGTCAGAGCTGCACTGCAGATACATCCTCTTTCACACTTTTTTCCCTTGCCAGCTGACTGAAAGCAAAAGGCCTTTTTCTCTGTCTGCCTTACATCCACCTTAACTATTCATGACAGAATGAAGCTACTGACCAAAATTTAATCTTCCCAATGAATTTCTGCAATGGCCACTGTCACTAAACAGGCTCTCAAAGCACTTCTGACATTTTTCTACTTCATGCCAAGTAACCCAATGTGATCCAGTCCCCTTTGTATTATGCAGCAGCATCTGACTGCATCACAGAAATGAAGAATCTGTCTCATCTAATCTTAAAACAATCTGGCCTGAGTTTAACAGAAATGTGTAAGTACCATCTAAGAGCTAAGCCATTAATACTGTTTTATGTCACCAACCTTCCTTTAAATGACTACACACTTTTAAGCTTTTTCATTTTTCCTTGAAGCTCACACTGTAGCAACACAAGGGCATCCATTCACAGCTGCTTGTGTACACTGCCACAGAATGAAGATTCCTTTCTTGGGTTTGCTTATTACATGTGCCCTGTACTAAGGGCTATGAATGAGTGCAGCAGCTTCTCAAGATGCACATTTTCACAGATTCCAACTACAGAGTACTACTAGAGGAATATGATGAATAATCAAGTAGATTAAGTGACCTTAATTGCTTACTTTGACACAACCAGCAATTAAACAGCTTTTAAAAGCTATCAGGAGCTATCCATAATCTTTTTATTATGGCAAGTGTCCCAGGCTTCCAGTGAGATTTGATTTTTATTAAACAAAATCCTACGAAGTTAATTGTCAGAACCACCTCAGTAAAATTCACGTGTAACAAAATAAGCCCTTCAAATACCAGACCTTGCACAACTGAATGAAGATTTTCCACATTAATACCCCTGCACTTGACAAGCACATTTTTTTTCTTTCCCTAGGAGAGAAGCCCCTTGTAAGCAGTAACAGCTTCCCCCAACACAGCCTCAAACCCACAGCCACATTTTTGAGTAATCCCAATAACTGTCCTGGAGCTCTTCACATGCTAAAATTTAACAACGTGTGTAAAACTTAGCAGGACTCGTGCTGTGATTTAGTAATTTCCTCACAAATGCATTTTGTTCAAGGGCAGAAGTGTTCTAAAAGCACTGTGTAATTACTGCAAAGTATTGAAAACACCAAATGGCTGGGATGGTGGGAAGCTCCCCAGATACACCCAGGCAGTTCCTGAAGTGCCTTTAATAATAGCAGGAGAAAATAAACAGCTCTACCTCAAATGTTAGCATTTTTTCCTTCATGGATTACTTTCACACCTCTTTAAGTAATAAAGCTGCAAAGTGCAATACTCTTAAAAAACCTAGGACATCCAGAAGAACGCATTTTTTTGTAGGAGGGCAAACACAGCTACCTGAGCTGCCACTCGTTAATGTGCTATTGGCCTCGGAGAGAAGGGAGATGAGCACTGCACAGGCCAAAGCCACCCAGCAGCTCACTGGGCTGGCCAGCTCCTTTGTGGAACTGCTGCATTATCCTCTTCATTCTACCACAGCCCAAAGAACCAGTCAGCATCTCTTACAAGTGCAAGGCACAAAGCTTCTGGCTCAGCAATCAATCACTGACACAGAGGAATTGCTCCTCCCCAGGTGGGGAACCCACCCAAAAGCTATGAAAAATAATCGGGCTAATTAAGTCCTATCTGCAAAGAGCAATTACATAACTGACCTGAAGCAGTTCAAGGAGGTGAGTAGTTGACTCAGCCATGCTGGAATGGAGTAACTTCATAGTGACCAAAAGGACAAAGCCACAGCCCCAAATCCTCCATGTGTTGTTGGACAATGAAAACTCAAATGCCTTTAACAGGGAGCATCTGTTCCACTCTCCCAGGTAACCACTCAGACAGGAACTCTACACCCCAACACCACAAAATGATTTCTAGAAGCTGCAGCAGCAGTGTTTGCTAACTGGAAATGCAAACCCCACTTGCTTGGCAATCCAGCCTTGCATGACCCAGCCCTTTGCAAAGAAATAGTTAATTATTCTTCATGCTTGTATTTTATGTTTAAAAGTGGACCTGCTGATTCAAAAGCATTGAAGCTTTGTTACCCTTTTCTAACCAAGAGTTCTACACAATGAAGTCCTGAAGCATAATCAGGACCAGATTTCATCAGTGCAGCACTCATTGGATTTAATGTTGATCATTAGTAACTGCTACGAGTTATGACCCACAATTCTACTCTAAGAATTTTCTCCAAGTTTTTTTTGCCTTTTTTTCTGCCATGGAATGTTCACCCTCTCTCTCTGCTGGATCAAGAAACATACAAGAAATGTTTGAAGTAAACACTTAGCAGCCCCTGTCAAAACACACCTGAGCCCAAACTGACACCTCTCCTATTTCTGCTGTCAGAATAGGTCAGATCTGTGACATTGACATGAAAAGCATCTTTGTGGCTCCTTAATTCCTTGAGAGCTCAGACTGTACAGAATATTCTCTATGCATACCCAGCTGTATGTATTTGAACAAAATGCTCTAATTTCCCACCAAAACTAAGAATGGCTGGCACTTTGATTTTAGAGGAACAGCCCCACTAGGACTCACTGAGTTTATTTACCACAATTGAATTTTTACTCTCCCTAAATCTTGAGCTGATTTTTTTTTGCAGTCTCCTTTTAGCACCACAATATCATACACCTTTATGATATGGTATCATAAACAAACTGTATGTTGCAAAAAAATAAAAAGAAAAGCAGCAGACTGAGTTGTCAAGGTCCAGCCTATCTGGCAGAGATGTTTCAGGCATCTGAAGGAGGTGACTGCAGCTGACACCTGGCAGATACAGGGTGGGTCTACAAAAACAGGAATAGGAGTTGTAGTTTGGTTGGCAGAAAAAGGCAAGTCAGAAGAAGTGGAGACTGTAAGACAGGGTAGGACAATGAACAAATGATTGACACTAATCAAAACCAGAGAGGGATTACAGAAATATGAATTAACTGCATGAAACATAACCAAAGGTAAATCGAAACCAGTACCAAGTGTAAACTAACAAGAATCAATAAGAAAAATAGGCTTTAAAATACTCTTTTCATGACAGAGCCTTCTAACTGAAATTTGTCCTTTCAGGGTGAGAGAACTGAAGCTTTCATCAAAATCAGTTTGGTTTGGGTTTATTTGTTTTAAAATCAATTCTTTTTCAGAAGCCACCAGAAAGCCAAAAAGAAAGGAACAGTGAAAAGTAAAGAGATAATTTGCTTTATGTCTGTCTTTGAAATATTTCTCACTCTGTCCAAAAGGATAACTGCAGAACAAAGCAAACTTCAGAGGAGAGTTACTGAGATACTGAGGTATGAAAAACTATTACACAAAGGTTAAGAAATTGCAACTGTTTTCACTAGAGACAGATGTTACTGAAATCATATAATAAAACAAAAGCACTGTGAGAACAACCCCATGTTCCATAAACAGATATTGTAAGATGCCTGTAAGGACTGGCTGAATTCAAAGCACACAAAGGAAATCCTATAAGGAATATGATGACAGCAGCACTGCTTTTCACATCCATATAAAGTACTTAGCACTGGTATTTTTAATGTGTAGCCAAAGCCTGAACAACTTAAAATAGGACATTTTCCATCCCTGTTAGGAATCCTCCAACATAAGAATCAACCTCTGTTCTCTGTTTATGCCAAAATCTACCAAGAACCACTCTTGCACAACTGCATTTATAACACTGGCATAAGATGGAGCTGCTGGAGAATGTCCTTCCTGAAGACAAAACAAGATGCTGAAGTACATTCAGTCTCAGGTTTGATCCAATAGATTTTCTCATTTTCCTAATAAATCTCAAAATATTCAGAATGGTTGTCATATTTCATTGTTTTTTTCTATGAAACTTACTTTAAGTTTAGACCTAATCTTTAAAACATCAAGCATTTAAAGTTCTGATAAAAGAGAGAGAGGAAGTCACGCTATTGACTTCTTTCCAGGAGGGGAACACTTGAACAACCAACAGCTGTTTAAAATTATTTAGGGAAAAAACCCAAACAGATGCTGTGCTGGACAGATTCTGTTTGAGTCCTGTGCAAATAACAAGGTGTTCAAGCAACCCCCAGAAGGGAAAGGGGAGAATACAAACATTTCTGACAGGAGAGACAGGAATCTTTTCAATTTTCAGACTCATGTTAACATGCCTTGCAATACAAAATGGACAGCACAGACAGGTCTGAGATTACCTTAAAAAAAATATTGCCCAAATATCAATACCAAAGTCTTTTTGACACAGGGAGAAAAGAAAATCAATGAAAACCAATTTATATCTACTGCAAATATAGAATATTGAGGCAGAAAGATGTCACTTCTACATTTTCACCTGGGTGATGCATAATAAGCACTGTAAAGGTGAGTCCCTGGGGGAAAACAGAACCACACATGAGGAAAACAGTTCCCTTCAGCAGATACTCAGAATACCAACACACAGGCACTACAGTACCTCAATCAGGAGCAGAAAAATGAAGCTGAGTCTCATCAGTCAAAGGCCAACACAGGGTTGTGTTAGGAACAGCCAGCAGAGAGTCTGTCACCAGAAGCTACTGATGCTCAGAGAAAGTAATTACTGACACCTGCTCAACAGAGGAATAAATCTCTCTGCTGAGGCCTTGGGTTCTTCAAAGCCCATCTCCTCCACCTCAATTTATTTAGCTAATTGAATTAGCCTGTGGTTAATTGAAGATGATATTCTATTTTCATTTCAGAAAAGGAATGATGCAGTAGGCTGTATTCCAACCACCAAATAAACAACCCACCCTGTGATGAGTATATGATATTCTATTTTCATTCTCCCAAGTGCCCTCTGTTCCAGTGCACTCTGTGGGGCACCCCTGCTGCCATGGGAACTGCCTGTTTGGACAGTGACAGAACTGAACACAAGTGCAACGTGGAACAATTTACCTGTAATTTTTACAGTTACTACACTCAGCAACACACAGTTCTTCATTGCTTGTTATTAAATCACTGAGAGAGGTGCAAAACTGGGACAAGGAATCACAGAATATCCTGAGCTGGAAGAGACCCACAGAGATCGTCAGAGCCCAACTCCTGGCCCTGCCCAGGACACCCCAACAATCCCACCCTGTGCACCCCTGAGAGTGTCTCCCACCTCTCCTGGAGCTCTGGCAGCCCTGGGGCTGTGCCCATTCCCTGGGAAACCTGTTCAGCCCTGACCTCTGTGGGAACAATCTTCTCCTAATGTCCAGCCTAAACCTCCCCTTAACATGTGGCTCAGAAAAAAAACCCAAACCCAAAACAACAGAAGAGTAACGTTTGCTCAGTAGAAATCATGGAACGGTAACACAAAGAAAAGCATTTGCATATGTGTAATAAACATACAGACCAATAGAAATAATAATTTTTAAATGCATTTAGAGCTTTTCTGAGGATGGACTGCAGCACTACAGAAAAGCAGCAACATGCATCAACTACGCAGCAGAGCACATTCCACAGCATCAGCTGTGGGACTACTGGACTTTTTTGACTTATCACAAGCTGTTTATGCCACCAGAAACTTGCCAAGTACAAAACTTTGCAGATAAAATCCAGCCACTTTCTATCAGGATTCGTAGATATAAAAAACCCAGAAACTGGGAGTTTAAAATAAGAGTTGAAATATTAGTAGGTTGCAGCTCACATACACATTGCCCTTTCTCCAGAGGACACAGAATCAGTCAACTTTCACACATCACCATTAAAGTTTCTAATCCAAAATACATTTGTAAACATTATTAAATCTAGAACCTGTCTGTAAAGAGAGCAGCTACACAAGCCCTGCTCACAAGCACAAGACTGCTGTCACTACCTGGGGCTGGTCACTGCTGGGGATGATTTGAGAAGCTCAGCAACTCAACAACTTAATTAATTAGTGTGTTGGCAGGCTCCAGGATTCTAATGAATTTTTAACTTTCTACTCATCACTTTCAAGGGACTATTTGTATTTTCCCTCATCACATCCCTAATGGCACTTTTCACTCAAATTGCCTTTATTTTACTTAACAAGGCTGTGTTTTCCTTCCCAGGAAACACTCAGTAAGAAGTTCTTTGCAGGAATCAAATTGATTATTGATGTAAACACAATTTTGCAAACTGACCTGTGACACATCATTCAATGCATTTCTTACCATATACTGGTACAGAGCTCTCCAGAAATTAATTCATTTGCAAGTTTAGGGCCAGTGATGGCCTTCCTGCCTGACCTTTGGGCCTGACCTTTTTGTATGTGTTTTACTTTCTGCAGATTTTAAGGGAAATGTTGCTCCATATAAAGGTATCTTTCTTGATTTCAAAGCAGGGGCTTTGGCCCCCTCTCAGGCTGGCCAAGCTTTGAAGGCAGCATTATGAACTGAGTTTGAGTCAGTATGATAAAACCCCAAGTACAGCAACTGGCAGCCCACAACCTCAGAGGCTTTTCAGGTCTCTAATAGCCCCTGTACAACAAAATGTTTCTGTGATGTCACATGATTTATGTATTCTCAGTCTTTGATTTCTGCTCCATTGTGATTAAAGAACAAAAGCAAATACAGGTTAAGAACATGGTTCCTATGATTAACACCAGTTACAGTCTTCAATTTCTTCCACAGATAACTTTTTTCATTCAGTTTATCAACTTTTTTTTGAAAATCAGACACCTGGGATTCTGTTCAATCTTTACACAAAACCAAACATGTAAATGCAGCTGAAAATCTCACCCCATTAATTTTCTTCCTTTGTGAGAAAAGACTGAAAGGCTATTTTTCCCCAATAAAAGAGTTGCAGTAATTGCAGAGGCAGGGTTTCAGTACACAAGAGGGGAAGAAAATCATCACTCACAGCTGTAACTGAATAAACCAAGATTAGGATGGATGGAAGCAGGAAAGGAGAGATGATCACTGGACATCCAAAAGAGACACATTTTTGCATCTAATAATATTTTTTCTTCCAATTCCCAATACAGAATTTTGAACACAAAGCTCACTCTCTTTGAGAACACCTGGTGTCACCTCACCATTAAATACATCAATGCTCTCCTGCAGTTTGGAACTCACCATTGCCATTTTACACCACAAAGATCTGATAAGAAAATTTCCAACAAGTGAATTAAAACATCTACTAAGTATCCTCACAAACATTTTTTTCCTCTTAACACCTGTTTACAGTTTGGGGTTTTTTTTTATTAGGAAGGTATGAGGCAGAATAGGCAAATGAAAAAAGTTCTTAAAATCAGCACTCTGGAAGCTCACAATTTTAAGTTAAACCCTTAATATCCTATTTCTAATGCTCAACAAGCTTTAAAATTGCCACCAAAAATAGGTATTATTTGCCTAAGAGCCCAGAATAACTTGACATAATCTGAATAGCTGGATCAGCTTTTTCCTCAGTGCTTTTATGCATGACTACAGGGTGAAAAGGTGTTTCATGTCACAGGTCAGTGTTTAGCCCACAACCCCAAGCTTGCAGTGGTAATGTCATTCCCTGGGCTTGCCACTGCTTCCCAACCTCACAGCACCTCCCTGGTGTGACTGAGAACAAAGCACAGGAAAGAAATGACAGGAATAATAAACCCCAGTCAAAGACAGCACCCTTCTGAGCGTGTACTTAGGTGAGTTCCTGCCTCCAGGTTCCCACATGGACTCACAAAGTGTGTCAGAGGTTGTGGGGAGACTGGCAAAGGGAGAGCAGCAGCAGCTGTGGGAGGTGGAACATGAGCCCAGGGCCCCATTCCACTGCAGAGCCAGCCCTGCCCTGCACAGCCTGGGGATGGGACAGGAACTCTGGGCACACTCACTAGAGCATTTCTAGACTTCCATCAGAGATCCTCTTCTGGCTGTGGCTTTTGGAAGCTCTCCTAAACAAGAAGGAAAAGTACCTTATTCCTGCATTTCCTGTATTTATTTATAATTCATCAATCCTGAAATAAAGTTATGCAAATCTTTATCGTATGATCACACTTCTAAAAAATGCTGATTTAGGACTATTTTAGATGTAGGGAGACAACAGCTACATGAATTACAGGAATGGTTATTTTTTCTACATGTTCACAAAACACACCTGCAGCTGTCTTAATTTATAGCAAAGTTCCCAAGCCAAGCACAACCTGGTGAGGTATTTTTGCTCCAATCTTACCCAAGCTCATATCTGCAAGCCCACACAACACCCTGAATCAGGATGTTACAGACAATAATCATTTTCACCTATGAGAATTATCTACTGCCCTGTACTGTACTTTCATCTGCCCTTCTGGAAAAGAAAAGTCACTGGGATATATTAAATATGTTGCAGTCTGTTATCCCCAGGTACTGTTATCTAATTTGGGATTTAAAGCAGCACAAGAACTATCAGAGCTGCTCTGTAGAGACTCAAAGTCATCCCAGATCAACAGCTGAATCACAAGCTAAACACTATTGTACCATACTCAAAGCCAGGTTGAGTTTATCCTATGCTGGACTTCTTAAATTCAAAAAAATCCTATTACAAAGGGAATTTATTTTTTGCCACTGAGGGTAGCACTTCTTGTCTTAGTGTTAACCGTGTTCATTTGAAAAACAGGTCATGTCAAAAACTGCTTTGAAATGATTATTTAAACAAAGCTTACAAACACTGATGAAATTCTTCTGCTGAAATGTCTTCTGATGTCTGCACCAAGGCTGACCAACCAATAAGGAGCATATATGTAGGAAAAGAAATTTGTGCAGAAAACCAGGAAGAGCAAGGATGACATTTAATGGATATTCCAAGGACGTGGAGATGAAGAACAGGAATACACACTCACTTCAGAAAAGAACTGCCTATCCTGAAAAGCAACTACTTCTTTATTCAGATTTAAAATATCTAACCCAAACATTTTTTTTAGGAAAGCACGTGCAGTTTGTCACTTAACCTGGCTGAAGCCAAAGAACCAAGAAAGGCCATTGTGACACATCTTAGAGCATTTCCACGTGCACACACTGTTCCCTAGCACAGACAAAGCTGTTCAAATCAGAAATTGTCTGTAGCTGCATTAAGTTGCCCCCATGAATGTATTTAAGAGCTCCCATACAGTCAGGTCACATAACTTAAAAGCCATGCATCAGCACTTTGATTATTACAATAAGAGTAAAAAAGAAAAATGGAAAACAGCAAGGCAAGATGAAACCATTCTGGATCCTGTGTTTTACAAAACAACATTACAAAATTCTATAAAATAGCCAGGTTCTCAATAGGCCAAGGCTCTGAGTAACCTGATCCAAACCTGATGTGAGCCCTGCTTGCAGCAGGGTGGATGAGATGACCTTCAGAGGTCCCTCACAATCCATGCTAGTTCAAGATCTCATAAAATAAACTGGAGAGTGGGGCTGTGTATGTGAACACACACAAACACCTGCCCCCTTTATTTCTAGATACCCTCAGTGGGTACAGCTCCACTGAACACTGCACACAGAGCATGATTACACACAGCACTGAGCAGAGCAGACTGATTTTGGCTTCTTAAATACAAGTCAGCTTTACATTCATGCACAAGAACTACAGAAAGAAGTATTGTTCTATGACCTAAGGGAGGTGGTGAGGATGTAACTTCTCACACTTATCAGCTGTATCTGATCTCAGAAGTGTCCAGTTTATCTGCTGAATCCTCAGGATTGTGAAACCACAATCCTCACTGCCAGGGGTCTGAGTGCTGTAGTGGTGAGGAATCTCTCTGGAATTGTAAATGCAATTAATCACTTCTGCTGAGACAGGGGAAAAGAGAGGAAGCAGGCTTGTGCTGGCACAGGACACTCAAACCACAAACAGTGCTCAGGCTCACCATTCCTCTCTGACCCACATTTCATTTACACATCTCAAAATGAAACTCCACTTCTCCTACCTCTGGAATGCCTCCTTTGATGCATTCTCCTTCCTGCTATCCACTGATCAGTATTTTCAGCAGTGACTCATGAGAACATGCTTAACATGACACACAGCTGAAACTTGTTTGGAGTGTCTTAATTTAGAAGGCCAAAAGACTCCTCACTAACAGGCACAGGACATGTAAGCCTCTTGCAAACGTAATAACAAGCATCATCACACTGATGATAGTATTTCATACTGTTAAATCAGACAAATGATCATGGCTCATGAAAGTAGTATTTCATATTTCAATTTTACAAGATAAAACCCATGATAATCTACTAAGCCTGAAGAATTCAGAGTAAAATGCATCCCTGTTATATTCTTAAATAGTGTGCCTCATTGCAGCATTCCTCTTGACTCTCTGATCAAGCTTCACAGACTTGTTAAGCATTCTGAGAAAGAGCCAGAGAATTAAACAGCAATTTGAAATGGCAAGAAAACACTGTTGTCTTGGCATTGAAACACTGTTTCTTTAAGTACCTTATTCCAGTATCTCACCTGTTCTACTCCCCTCTCCAGAGGGTCTGGGATAATCTGCAAACCCCTCATTTCACCAAGAAATCTGTAAGAGCTATTTTAAACAATTTTTCCTCCTGTTTTGTAGAGGTCTTTTACTACAAAAGTAAATCACAATACAGGTCAGACTACCCTTCCCCAGCAAGACACACAGAGTTTTCAGGTGATACTACATTATGTGAGCTAAGAGCACAATTCCAGTTATTGTGATTTTAGAAAATAGCTTCTTGTGAAGGCAAAGTAATGGAAGATTAAGTAATATGAAAACCAGTGCATTGTAACTTCAATTCTTGAACTAATGGTTTGAAATTTAAGTTCAACACAGAACAGCACTTACTTGGATGAAGTTTCCCAGTTTATGTATGTGAATAGTCACATTGCAAAAGATTTGAAAGATCCACAGTTCTTAGGAAAACAACTGGCACAGTAAGTCCACTTTACAAACACAAAACAAAACTAAAATTTGGTGTTTCTATAGTTACTATTTGCCTTTCACTGTAAATCTCTAAAGAAAATTTTCTCATTTAACATTACAGGTTTATATCCTGAGTATTCAGTATTGCCAACAGCACAACTTACAATTCTGCTTAAAGTAATGTATCACTGGAATAAGAGGGTAAATAATTCTTACAGGTTTAGTTCTGACATCTGAACACAGTCAAACTCCACAATTCCCACACACCCACAGGAGCAGAAAGCCTTACTTGGCCATTTTGACTAAAGCAGAGCCACTGCTCATCATATCCATCAGAAGAAAGAATCTTGTTTCAGAATCATTTCCATTCACCACTCTGCTAACTTCACGGGAAAATAACAATGATAAAATTCTGCTCTACAGAAGTCAGATATTCCAAAGTGTATGCTCATATAGCAACCCAAACATATCATCTGTCACACTGTAATAGTACAAAAGGAAATGTTTAAAAGTCTACCTTCTCTTGATTTTTCTTCAGCATGAAGTGCCAGAGGTTTGAAGCCTTAGTAAGGGATGAATTGTACTATATTCCAGCACTATGAACAAGAATAATCATTCTACCAGTAATTTACATAGTGAGTGCAACTCAACAAATCAGGTACTGGCAGTATTATTCTACTTGCATAACAGTAAGTCATTAAATAATATAAATATTTGCAGTGTGCATTTAAAAAGGCACAAGAACAAGGTTGAACTGGCTGAGAATATGGTGCAGTTGTGGATTCTTCTGATCTTGACACTTTGGAGGAAAATGCAAAGGAAGGCTGAGTCCCCTTCCCTTCTCACTGCAATGACATCAACAATTGAAAATCTGAGAGCACTGGAAGGCACTTCACAGAAAATAAGTATCACCAGTCACACTTCTTCCATGAGCCAAACTGAGTTATTTACATGAATCAATGTTTGGTAGTCCAAGAAAAATCTGAAAGGTACAGAGCAAAGAAAGAACACAAATAGAGAGGAAGTGGCATTTTCATTTTGAGAAAGTCTCAAAAAACTGCCTTCTCAACTTTTTTTTTCCAAGATCTGGCAACATTTAGAGAAAAATCCGTTGTTCATAAAGCAACATTGGATTTGGATACTTCAAAAGCATCAAGATAATATTTAAGAGCAACAGCAGTTTCTTACAGCCAGTGAAGCAGCTCATTTAAAAACTGAATGCAGAGTATAATGATCTAATATGGGGAATTTCTCCCCACAGAGAGGCTGCTCTAGTGTAAGTTGGTGGCAAAGCCCAGCTGGCTTGAATACTGTCAGATCAAGACCTGAAAGCTTATGCAAGTGTGTGGTTGAAGAAAAGAAGTTAAAACCAGAAAACTGGAAGTTTCTGTGCTTCTGACAACCGTACACTGAATAACCTGAACACCACACCAACCTCAGATTCTCAGCTCAAAACCTTGCCAGGATTACTCACACTTGGTAACTACAAAACATTCAGAACCACCAACAGTGCTCTGTAGAACTTCAGTTACTGAAAGTACTGCACTTATTTCATCTCTGTTACAGGAGAAAATCATTAAGATCCATCACATATCAGCTTTTGTACTACCAAAAACCAAAGCAAGATATCAAATGATTCAATCACAAAAGATTTTAGATAAGCACCAGAGTAGCTGATCTCAATTACTCATTTTTTCAAAGGCACCAATATGACACAATCTACAGTCCAGCATTTTTACCCATCACTTTTCAAAGCATCCATCACCTGCACAAATGTCTTCCAATCTATGGGCTATGTTAAATTTGTTCCCTGAAGAGCATTCCAAGAAACACATTCGGATGGAAGCACACTTGATGCTGCAAATGACATCAGAATATTGTCTCTTGAGTTTTTAATAATGTAAGGAACTCAGTCATTACGATAACCTACAAAAAGTTACTAAATTCTGAGGAAGTTTAGCAATATCATGAGCATTTTGGCTTGTCCTTTTTTGTTGTCCCTGAATACCCTGTACAGATTCTTCCAGGTAAATAATCCACTCCACACACTTTATTAACATTAACATAACACAATAAAACTTTAGGTAATGAAGTTTAATGCACTATCAACACAACATAGTACGTCACACAACTTACAGTAATTCTTTACAGTTCACAATAACCTCACAGCAAAATCAAAATGGAGTAAAAACTGCCCCGTATTGTTACACAAGAGCTTGATTTTCTTCTTGCTGCTCACCCTGGAAAACAACACAATAATAATAACAGTTACAATATGACCTTCAAACACTTCAACATAAAATCAGTTTATATTGTTTCACTATGTCTAGAGAAGTGCATTCCCTTAATACAATCTTCTAACTTGGAAATAAGAGGAAATACCACAAGAAGTGCATTTGTGTTTTTCTATGTGCAATACACATCAAGAGACCAACATCTTTCCTTCCTGTTATATCAACCTGCCAACTCCTCACAACAGCCACAACTCAAAAAGCCATTCCATTTCACCTGGCATGAATCTTGAAGTCACTTGACTCCCTGTTTCTCCATCAACTTAAATTCTCTACCACTGCTGAAAGCCAATATCATCAGGCTCTAAAACCAAGCCAGAAACCAAACATTAATCCACCAATGAAGCTGAATTTAAGTGTTCTTCCTCCACTGTCTTTGATGTGTGCAGTTCTTAATAGCTAGTGTTTAGCCAACCTAAAACTAGACTCAAGAGTAAAAAGCCTAGAATACAACAGCTGCTTTATGACTATAAATGCTGAATGTGCTAATAAAGCACCTACAATAAGACCTTGCTCTTTTCCTGAGCCTTACAGGCATAGAATGAAAAGATATATTTGGTAAAGCCCAAAACAACAGGAAAACCTGACAGCCAAGTGGCTGGAAAGCAGGAAATACCTGCCTGCATTGCCTCCCTCCAATAGGAAGTGCAGTGCCACACCTTTGAAAACAAGTATACATTAACATAAGCACTGCTCCTTTCTGAAGAAAGCTCACTATTTTCTATTTGCCCAGATCTCTAAAAACACTGAGTTAGCAACTGAGTTTGGGCTTACTTTTAAGATACAAGTTCAGCTACCAACAGGCCTTTGGGCAACTGACTTGACCCCTGTAGGGCCATCCCAAGCCAGTAAGAACCTCAGTGACATCAGCACTTACCTCACTGCTGTCCTGTGAATGAATGACAAACCCGACAGTGTCACCACTGATGTGGTGTGCAGACACTGAAACACAAACCCTTTTCCTCACAGTGAGGTTACACAACTACTCCTGGTAGGTAAATATTCCCTGGAATAACACAGCATGTCCTAGGATGCCTGTCTAATCATTAAAGCTCTCTTATTTTTGACTCTCCTTATCCTTAGGCAGCTGTTGCTCCTTAGCCTTGTACAACTACCACTGTGTAGTGCCTGATCATTTGTCCAGCATTTTATGTACTTGGTGGGGTTTAGAACCTTCACTCTGATATTATGAAACTGTTCCAAAGCCTCACTGCCTCACCTTTTAGGGCAACAAAGTTGTTTTCATAACAAACAATTTTTCACATTATTTCTCGCATGTCCGAAGGCTGAAGTAAGCAATCAATTAAACACAAACCCTCTGTCTCACCTGTATCAAATCAGTCCCAGGAATTCAGTTACTGCTGCACTCCAAACTAAAATTATAGTGCCAGAGAAAGATACTATTTTGAAGAATATACTTGAATTTTTTCAGCTTCACTGGTATCTATTTACTCCTGGCCTAGCTTCCAAGGATTCTTCTCTGCCACAGAATTGCTCTCCGAACCTCAACTCGTTCACCCACTAAAATCAAAAGTAAGAACAATTAGGAAAGTGACAAGGAAAACAACAGTGGATGAGAATCAGACAAACATGGTACTTGACATACTTCACCATACTGGCGAGGGGTTTGGACACATCATGCAATGCCAATGCCATGTCCTATGGTCTCTGTGTCCCCCTGTACATATTAAAAGATACAGTTTTTTAAAGGACAGAAAACTAAGACACGGATGAATTATTCAGTAAGACTGTTGTGGATAATCAAAACCTAAAGAAAAATGGACAAGCATACCTATTGGAGGCTCCTCTGATCTCAGCTGGGAATGGCCCAGTTACTGAAGACACTGCAGTAACAGACACCAGCAGTCAGTCGATGGTGGGGTGGCCTCGCTGAGCACAGCACTCTTTTTAGACAGTTTCACACATCACTTGGTGTGCAACATCAGCAGGTCAACAATGAAACATCTTTCTTTTGAGAAAGGTTAAAGCACATGCAGTCACACTTGCCTGGACACTGCACTACTGTGAAAGCCTAACTGCTGATGGGGACACGTGTAAGGGACTGGCTATTTCCTTGTTCACTCGTGAACCCTGTACACAACTAAGGAAGGCAGTCACTGGGTTTGCTGCTTGTACTCTTAGGTATTTTACAACTTTTCCAAGATCTCTTCCAGATTCTTGCCTCAGAAGGACTGGACAATTGATTGTGTACCAAGACGCTTTCAGATAACGAAGCAGAGCATAAATGATGTGAGTTTCTAACAAACAAAATTAAATGTGATAATAAAAGCAATTCAAAATGCTTTCAAATGAGAGGCATGCAAAAAACCACAGTATCACTAACGTGTCATCCGTCCTTGTCAATGTGCAGTCCCCTGGCATCTCCTGCTCCGCTTTCACAGTTACAATTCTCACATCTCCAAATCCAGAACAAGCAGACTCTTTAGGCAGCTGGTCATGATTGTCATACCTGCAAATACAACCCGAGCTGTTAATTGAAACACTTCTTCTGCAAAAAATGTTCTGCCTCTGTTTCATCTGCAGTAGTGTCATGTGCTCAACTATACAAACAAGAAAACAAAGACTGAAAATCTTCTACAAGAGATATGCAAAATCTTCTATTTAACTAATTTTAGCTGTATATTTTCCTTTTACATATAACTTTTATCTCATTATTATTAAGTGTCAGCTACAGTCTTTCAAGTGGTACCAAGAAAAATATTTCATCCACCCTTCCCAAGTAAGGAAGTACTAACGTTCCATCTGCTGCTATTAAAGGAGTGCTGGTTGGCAATGTTCTTTCCTCCTTCCCAGTGATCCTTCTCACACCCTCAGAGAGGGGACAGAGAGGAGCTTTTGACAACGGCGCATAGCTGTCATACCTAGAAAGACAAGATACAATTGGTATCAACACTCAGAATTATTTACTTGGTATTAGCAAGCAGAGGAGTATCATGACAATCTACGCACATGTCCAGTAAAAACCCTGCAACTTCTGCATCGTTTCTGAAATACAGCTTCTCCTTAAGTGTCAGCCACCGGTCAATGTGATTTCCCACATAAATCCTTGTTTTCGCCCTTCTTCTATCAAGACTTTGCTTTCTCTTCTTCTTTTCCAGAAAAGACAACGCTGGGGGCCTTCCACACTTCTTTGTTGGCAGGGACATGGTGAGCCTGGAAATAAACGAGAGGTTTTATCTACAGACAGCTCAGAACAACAGGTGGTACTTCGGCATCCCGAGCCATTACAGCGAGGACTGATGGCCGAACACCTTTGGCTCCTTTCAACTCAAGCACCCGCTGCAGCCTCGCACCGCTGGCTCCCAACCAGTGCCCACCAGCTCGGCTCTCGCCCCCTGCGTCTCGGCCAGAGCCGCTTCCAGTCGGAACACGGAGGACTGCGGGACAGCCCCTCACACCGCTCCTAAGGGGAGGGGAAGGGAAGGGCCATTCCCGCCTCACGCCGCTCCCGGGACAGACACACACATTCCCGCCTCACGCCACCCCTGAGGGGACGCCAGCCCCTCTCGCCGCTCCTGAGGACAAGCCCTCACAGCGCCCCTGCGGGGTACGCCATGTCCCCGCCGCCCCTCCCTTCTCCCCGACACCAGTGTCCCGCTGTCCCCGGCGGGGCGGTCGGTCTGTCGGTCCCTCACCCGCCGCGGCGCCGCCGCCACCGGCAGTGACCGAGGTAAACAAGGGACACGTGACCGGCGGCGCGCGCTGATGGCGCGAGCACACGTGAGGGCGGGGAGGGGCCCGGGGCCGGTTTTAAGGAAAAAGGCTAAAAAAAGCCCCCAAATATATATATATAAGGAGTTTAAGTGTTAAAGCAGGGCAATGAATGGAAACCTGTCCTGAGGGAGCAGCCAGTGGCGCTCAGGTAAAAACTGTTTTCAGCCCTTTACTGAAGCCCAGAGGAAGAAGTAACCTAGCATGGTTTTGGGGTTTTTTTAAATATGTGTTTAATAACAAACTTCAATTACGTGTGTTNACTGAAGCCCAGAGGAAGAAGTAATTACCTAGCACGGTTTTGATTACGTGTGTTATGCATAATAATAAAAAAATCTACTGTTTTCCCAAGCAGCAATTCGCAGGAAGAATATCCAAAATACTGTGTGGTTATCTTACCTTCTGAAAGGCCAGATTCAGAGACTAAACTAGAATATTGCTCTGAAGAGCAAAAAATGTTTGAAATGAGACCTGCCTGTTAAAGTGCTAAATCAGTGACACCAAGAGAAAGAAAATGCAGCGAGAATTTGCAATCTCTGGTCACAGTGTGTTCTAAGAGTGACAAAACTTGCATTCCACCAGGTCCTTGGCACCTCCACACATTCCTGCTGACACGGCTTGTGTTATAGAATAACTAAAAATTCAGTCCAAGTTAGCCAGCAATATTTGGATAATTTTATCTAAACCAGAGAGGGACAATCATACCTGCCTATTTATTTTTTATCATTTTTACTGTCAGCTTTGGTAGAGTCACAGTAACAACTCAAGTTGGCTCAAGAACTACTAGGTGACTGAAGGTTTATAAAAATATTTATTTGCATTTTCTGAATTAGCTGAATAACCGAAGCAATTATTTTGGTTTGTTGTCCAACATTTACATAACTTGAGAATAAAGAACTGGAGAAAAGAGCCATCACTTCCTGAAATCTACCTTTGTCATTTATCCTTTACATCTTCAGCCTGTGAGCAGGTTTCATAGTACATTTTACTATATGAGTTGACAGAGAAGTGAAATTTAAAATAATTATTGTAGCTTAAAATAGTCCAAATTCTCAGTGATACATGTGTATAATCTCTTGCATTTTACCCACTTAATTTAGATATAATTTCTCATCATTCACCATTACTTATGTATAATATCTACTTGGTGATACTGTTTCCAAGTAAACAGGACTGTTTAAGAGGCTTTTCATATTTAGTTCTTCTGATTGCATTCACAAATATAATTTTTGTTTGTATAACTAGATCCACATTCCAAAGAAGAGAACTGTGTTAACACCAAAACCTGTTGTGTGCATAAGGTTCCTGTTCATTTTGAAATCACAAAGCTGCTGGGAGAAGCAAGAGGGTGCAAACAGTATTTAGTTCTACCAAGTAATTTGGAAACAAAAGCAGTTATGCAGCAGCTCACCTTTTATGCCTAAGTTAAGCAAGCCACTGCTGTTATGCATGCTAATAAAGTTAAAAATAGCATGTAAAAACAGAGGACCGTGTCACTGTCATCAAAAATTAATTACTACATTAAAAAAAAAATCAAAGCTGTTACGTTAATGTATATTTGCCTTTTTTTGTGAGGGGGTTTTCTTTGTCTTTTCATCTCATTAGGACCTGCCAGGCAGTGTTTATTTCAGCTGCTTGAGCTGATCCTGTCTGTGTGACAAACAGGGCATGGGAATGCTTTCCATTGCACCAATATTTGTATTAATGTTGGTTTTACCACCTGGCCAAGGTGGATATTTTGCCCCTGAGCAGTTTCACACAGGTCCCAAAATGAGCAGCATTCCTGGTACGTGGAATTGTGTCTTACAAAGCAGCAGCTGCTGGTCAGGAATGAAATTCCAAAGGCAATTCCCCAGGCCCCAAAGGCTGGGGTTTGTCCTCCACAGCAATGCACAGACATGGAACTGAGGGCACCAGGTGCAGAAGCTGCCTCCTGCCAGCCCCAAACTGCAGCCAGGCAGGCAGGAATTCCACAGGTTTAAATATATATATATATATTTATAGAGATTTATATGGCACTCTCACAGCTACATCAACTCACTCTCGCCCCTTCCCTCAGCTGAAAATCCTGGCTGTACTATCACCTTTCTGCTGATAAATATTTCACTATGTTTCAGTAGTTTCCAGAGCAAACATCTTGTTGAGCTCCCAGCTGTAAGCATGGCAATAATGCACCTTACAAACCCCAGAAGGCTTCTGCCTTCCTGAAGTGTAATTTGCATTTCAGAATGCCCCATGTGCTACAAGAGCCATCAGTTAACCCAGGAACATGTCTAAGCACCCCATTTATCCCGTGTTTTATGAGGATTTGTGAGGTGGGGTTGAGAAACTGCTACCTGGAAATGCCAATGCAAACTTTTTCATAAAGTAATTAATGTACCTGTGCAAAGGGATAAAACCCAAAGTTGATCTAGCCAAGTATCCTGTTTCCAGGGTGGGAAGGGGTGGGAAGCTCAGCCCTTTCACTGGCTGTTCTCCCAGATTCCAGTTATCTGTGATTTAAGGACTTGGAAGAGGAGGGTGACCCCAAACCATTTCATTAAGCAGGTGTGGGAAGACCTACACCTCAGGAACAGAATCCCTTTTAGACCCTTCTTAATATTTTGGACTTCATAATGTCCTATTTTAGGGAGTCTTTGCCTTTTGCATTTGTTACATAATTGTTTTTTCTAGACAGGGAGTTATGACACTGGCACAAAGCCATTTATTTCCAGGTTCCAGTGCAATACTGCCACCTCATTAAAAGACACAGCACAGCAGTGACATGAATCAGCCCCGAAAAGACCATCTCTCCTCTCAGTCTAACCCCAAACAGAATCAAAGCAACTATTTAATAAATAGAAATAAGAATAAAGCTGAAAACCACAGGGTTTATCACCACATGATTCATTCCAGCAAGAGACTTTGCTTGTGTTGGGTCCTTAGTACTTTCAGAACACCTCAAGTTGTTCAGAAGAGGATATAAAAGATAAATTGACATTCAGTTAAAGGCAGCACACTCATTTCCAAACGGAGCTCCTGGTCCTTCGGGCCTTCATGGTACAACAGAGGAGCTACTTTATTCTGGGAATTTAAGGAAAGTGAAGTCAAGACCTGCACTCTGACTGCACCCTGAGCAATGTAATCCAAGTAATACCACAGCAGGATTCCTCCCATTTATTGTTCACTGCTAAGGTTGGATGATTCATCACATTTAAATTCTTTCACGAGCTTCCTAACTTCCTTCTTTTATCTTTTATCATATCTGAAAAGAATTAATATTTTTTATCTGATAAAGAAACTGAATTATGATGTGTGGTACCTAACATGCAATAAAACCTGCAGAAAACATGAAGTTAAAAAAAAAAAAAGGAGCAGTCGATCAGAGCAAGAAGCTGAAGCATTTTTACTACAGAAAAATGGCATCTCTAACAATATATTTGTTTCATGTTTCCTATTTTTACTTTCTCCCCCTCACCATCTGCCTCTGTTTGGCTTCTCTCTTTCAAAAAGCATCCACCTCATTTAGCTTCACTCACCCCATCACAGGATTCAGGCTGAATTAAAACAAAATCCCCAATGCCAAAGCCAAAAAAGCACTACCCTTTCATAAAAGACCTCCCAAAAACAACTCTCCTGTTTCTGACAGCAGCTGTAGCTTTTTCAGAGAAGCAGTCCATCTCGATTCAGTGCTTTGCTACACTCCCTCTAGGCAAAGGAAC
This sequence comes from Hylia prasina, assembly GCA_013397195.1. Lineage (NCBI taxonomy): Eukaryota > Metazoa > Chordata > Aves > Passeriformes > Sylviidae > Hylia > Hylia prasina. Next base: position 437,765 of record VYXD01010098.1, on the reverse strand, counting down.
TCGAGCTTTTTGGCCCTGGAGCTCTGGGTTGTACCTGTGCCTTCCGTGCTGCTCTTTCTGCCAAATCTTCCCGTGTTCTTTCGGGAGCCTGCTGCAACACGGCACGAAAGAACTTCACAAGGGCACGGTGATGAGCAAAGCAGGAAAAGCCCCGAGTTTATTTACAAAACTCAGTTTTATACATTTCCAAAGGTGCCTGTGGATTGGAGGATGAAATCCCACCTCCCAAACCATATTGGTCAGGACAACTGTCAATCAACTTTCTCCGCCTACCTAAAATATGTAAACAACCAAGGACAGTGAGGAAAACAAAGCTGTTGTTTATAGTAAAAAGCGTGGGAAAGTAAAAACTCTGACTCCAATATGAAAAACAAACCAGAAGGCCTAGAAAAATCCTCAAAGCCAGGATGACAGCGACCCATCTCGATTCAGTGCTTTGCTACATTCCCTCTAGGCAAAGGAGCTTGAGCTTTTTGGCCATGTAGCTCTGGGTGGTGCCTTCAGTGCTGCTCTTTTTGCCAAATCTTCCCCTGTTCTTTTGGTAGCCAGCACTGAATCCCACAAGACTGAGACCCCGTAGTGTGAAGAAAGAAGGTGAATTGCAGAACGTGCAGTTCTTCAGCCAGAACTACTCCTTCCATCTTGGAAGCAACTCAGCAATGCCCAGGGGGATTTGCTGTTCTGTGCAGCAGAGTCCCACTTCGCTTTGCTGAAGACACCCTGCATGAAAATAAAGCCATTTTGGGGAGACAATCCTCAGAAGGAAATAGTGAGAAATAGAGAATGCTCATCTTTGACATGTGTGCCATGCAGCGGTCAGGGAGCCTGGCAGTGCCAGAGCCTGCACTGTGCTGCATGCAGAGGAAGCAAAGGATAATAGGGAGGTGAAATACAAAAAGGTACTAATCTGTAGCAGCACCATAACCTGTGTCTGGAGGCAGTCCCTGTGGGCCAGAAAGGTCAGGACAAACACTCTCATTTGTGAGTCAATTCTCTGCAGCAACCACAGTGAATTTGTTACTGCAGGCAGTGCATGGACTAAGGAAAACTTCTGGGGGCAGCCGGGGTACAGCCCTGGGCCTCTGGATCTCTTTGGGAGAACATGTTTTGTGCAGTGTGGAGCTGAGCCAGGTCAGACACCCTCCCAAGGCACTGGCACCTCAGTGCCCATCCTTGTGCCTTCAGGGACGGTGGGACCTTGGCACAGGAGCAGCAGGAAAGGAGTGAGGGACCCACGGTTCTCCTGGCTGTGTCCTGGGAGCTGGTGGGGCACCAGAGGGGGCTCACAGGATCACAGAATCAGTTATACTGGAAAAACCTCTGAGATCATCATGTCCAGCCTATGACCAAACAGCACCTTGTCAACCAGAGTATGGCACTGAGTGCAATGTCCAGCTGTTTCTTGAACACCTCCAGGGATGGTGACTCCGCCCGGGCAGCCCATTCTGGTGTTTAATTACCCTTGCCATGAAGAAAAATCTTCCTGATGTGCAACTTAAACCTCCCCTGGTGCCGCTCCAGGTTGTCTCCTCTCCTCCTGTCGCAGCCAGACCCTCACCTGGCAGGGAGAGCGCGATCACCCCTCAGCGGCCTCTTCCAGACTTGGGGAGCTGGATGAGAGGGAGGAAAAAATATGGAACGCTTCACGAATTTGCGTGTCATCCTTGCGCAGGGGCCATGCTAATCTTCTCTGTATCGTTCCAATTTTAGTATATTGCTGCCGAAGCGAGCACGAATCCGAGTCTTTACCCGCCGATATTTGAAGCCCCGGAATAGGAGGACTGTAAGATCAGGGTGACCCGGCGGGGACAAACCGGCGGTGCCGGCGGGAGCGGCAGCAGCCGTGCACGGCAGCCGGGCCACACCGAGCGTCTGGCGGACAGGAGACGGCGGAGAGCGGGGAAACAGGCCCCAAATCTGGCCTAAAGCGGGTTATGCAAATAGCTCTGCTGTATGCAAATATCGCAAAGCATTCTGGGGCGGGGCGGTACCGGGGCTCCTCCTGGGGCTGCTCTGTATCAATAACCTCGGGCGGGCTTCGGAGTCACGTTCGGCTCTACGCACCTTGAATGGGACACTTCTCTGTGGTGACACATCGGTGGTTTGGACCTAAATTAGTTAATACTGCTGACCTGTGGCGGTATGCCGATGGCTGAAGCCATTTGTCGTCTCACAGAATCACAGAATCACAGAATCGTTCGGGTTGGAAGGCCCGTCTGGACCCCAGGCAGGCTCACTTGGAGCTGGTGATACAGGAACTCATCCAGGTGGGTTTGAATGTCTGCAGAGAGGGACACCCCACCGCTCCCTGGGCAGCGTTCCACTGCTCTGCCACCCTCAGTGTGAAGAGGTTCTTCCTTTTGCTGAGGCGAAACCTCTTGTATATTCCTCCTATATATTTGGAGTGTATCTCCGGAGCGGGAGCTGTAGCGGGGCCGCGTAGCTGCAGGGACGGGCAGGGAACTCGTCCGTACACAAGGGGTGGAGACGGAGCGCTGCGTGGCGCTGCCCGTTCTTAGCTGGGGTAGGTAGGGTGTTGTCTACGGGCAGCAGAGTGGCGCAGCGGAAGCGTGCTGGGCCCATAACCCAGAGGTCGATGGATCGAAACCATCCTCTGCTAGCGTTAGTGTTTTCGTTTTACTTGTCTCACGGCACAGCGCCCGTCCTCTTTGCCGGTTATTTTTGTGTGTGGGGGACAGTGGTGTGGCTGGTGCCAGGACAGTTGTTTTTCCTAAAATCCTGGGGACCTTCAGTATAGCTGGTGCGAGTGAAGGAGGCATGGAGCGCTGCGCAGTGGGATGCATGTAGCCTTTCTTCTAGTGCCATTTGAAGGTTAATTCAATCGAGTCACGGGATGGTTCGTGTGCGAAGGAACCGTTCCCTTAAAGACCATTTAGTCCCACCCCCTTCCATGGTTAGGGACACACCGAGTTACTCAGAGCCCGACCCACCTGGCTTTGAATGTTTCCAACGATGGGGGGTCTGCCACCTCTCTGTGCCCGTGCCTCAGCACCCTTGTGGGGGAAAGCTTCTTTATCTTTCATAAGAAAGCTCCCTTACATACTGAAAGGTCACACGGTCCCCCAGGAGCCTTCTCTGCTCCAGGCTGAACAGCCCCAGCTCTCTCAGCCTTTCCCCATAGCAGTGCTGCTCTGAGCATTTTCATGCCTTCGTCTGGAGCCGCTCCAAGAGGTCCGTGTCTTTAATTAGGCATCCAAGCTCGCCTCACACATTCCTAGTTTTTCCCTGGTTTGCCTGATTAAATGCAACATTGTGGCAATGCCAAACATAGCAGGCAGACTCTCAGCACAAAATGTAGGAAAGCAAAATAAAAACACAGACGCGCAAGTCAATGCACGCGGTATTGAAAGTGAGTATTCAGCCTCTGGATCTAAGGAGCTGAGGAAAAGGGCTCTATGAATTTAATGCCACAGTGCTTTCTCAGTGAGCATTGTTTTCAGGGCTGTAGAATGTGAGAAATAAGCAGTGGAATTCTTACATGGCATGAGTACATGGAAGAAAAACAAGGCAGGGCTTTTGTTCATAGATCCATAAAAATTATAGAATCCTCTTTCCGTACATTTGGCTCAGTAGGCGCGGCTCGGGGGGTGGTGGTGTGCGGTTCCATGGTGTAATGGTTAGCACTCTGGACTCTGAATCCAGCGATCCGAGTTCAAATCTCGGTGGAACCTGAATGTTTTTTGTCGCAAACACATTTCTTTGCTGCGCAGAACCGTGGAACGTGACTTTAAGGCGTTTTTAATGGACTAGTAGAATGCCATAAGCATCCAATGCCAGAAAACGTCTCTAAAGTATTAAAGTAACCAAACCAAGAGTTTTCCTGCTTTTTCTCCCCTCCGTAGCCATTATTTATTGCAGCCAGGTTAGTACTTACTGACGAATTACCTGAAGAATCTCAGACATGTCAGAGTATATTGTTTCCTTTTCTTTCTGTGCTTTGAATCACCTGCGCGGAAACACAGTTCTGAATTCCGGATCAGCAAAGCTGCTGAGCTCTGCAGGGGTGAGGTTTTGGGGTGTCTGTGACAGCAGATGTTCTCCAGTGTCCCCGTTTGCTTTCTGCCCTCATTATACCGGGGTGACCTTGCTGTGGCTTTCCGGTGCCCAAAGGGGTTCCAGGAGAGCTGGAGAGGGACTTTGGACAAGGGACTGGAATGACAGGACACAGGGAATGGCTTCACTCTGCCGGGGGGAGGATCAGATGGGATATTGGGATTAAATTCTTCCTTGTGAGGATGGCACGGCCCTGGCACAGGGTGCCCAGAGAAACTCGGTGCTCCATCACTGGCAGCATTCGGAGCAAGCTGGGATAGTGGAAGGTGTCCCTGCCCATCCAGCCTGGGACTGGATGAGCTTTAAGGTCCCTTCCAACCCAAACCCTCCCACGATTCTGTAAAGACAAGGAATACCGCAGAAACTCGGAAGGAACACGGATATTCCGGTGGTGCTAAATTCCCGTCGGTCATGCCGGGTGCAAGGGCAGAGCGGGCAGCGATTTCCCCCGGGGTTTGTTGCTCTGGATTAATTGTGGGGGCTGGCGGGGGCCAGAGGCACCGCCCGGTTCTATGGTGTAATGGTCAGCACTCTGGACTCTGAATCCAGCGATCCGAGTTCAAATCTCGGTAGAACCTGCCTTAGGTCTTTCTTTTTCTGCCTCACAGACGGGGCCGCGATGAAACTCAGCTCAGCGCCACTGGGTGTCCTCGACCTCAGCTGTGTCACGCTCTTCCCAATTGTCTTCAGTGCAATGCATTCGACAAAAGACCTTATATAATTCTTACTACTTTCTGTTTAGCTGTTTCATTGTATTTTACTGCTCTTTTACATTAAGTACTTTTGGGGGGACGGAAAAAAGGCATTTACACTGTGGGAAAGTTCATCAGGCAGATGTGCAGAATTTGGACATTATTTTTCAGATGCACCCAACTACTCACTTGGAAAATAAGGGCAGAAATGCAGTGGTTTTGGATAGACTCTGCACAGGTTAACTGGATTTAACTCTGCTTTGCTGACACAAACCCTCAGTAGTTATTTTTCATTCCCAGAGCAGCTAAGGACATCTTAACACCCTGGCTCCCCTCCAAACCTGTCCTACCAGTCACTTGTTTACACAGCAAGAGGACCAAGCTTGCTCTGTGCCAGCAGCTGCTCCTCCTCCTGTGGCCAGGTAACCCTGCCTTGTTGGCCCTTGAAAAAAACACAGAACACGTTGCGGGCAAGTTATTATTTAGTAGAAATCCAGGTCCCAACTGCTCAAGAGAACACATGGAAATGTTTGCTCAGTTCACTAAGTTTTCACACAACATAGTGATGACAAAAATCCCTTGTCTATGTGAGGGCTGGTTTTCATCCTTTCCTCCACTGTTGGATCAGGTCACACACAAAGATCTTTTCCTGTGCACCTGTAAGCTCAGCACAACCAGCCACTCTCACAGGCTGGCTTCAGGCACCATCATTCACCCCAGGCACAAGAGCTTTGAAGCCTTGCAAGGAATCAATCTATTCATTGGCAGTTCTAGAGAGCAAATTACCATTTCCTACAGCAATCTGGCAACTCCCTCCTTCCATGTAGCAGAGTTTGAGGTGCAGCTGGAATCCAGAAGTCCCATAAAGTGCTGGTGCAGTACTGGTGCCCCAGAAAAACTCCAGAAAAACCCCCTGGGTGAAACCAGGTGTACTTGAAGAGTTAAACTTTTACATGGAATGAGACAGAATGAGCCCAGAATTGAGTACTGAGATTTATTCACAATCCATGGTCATGCTGCAATTGAAAACAAAGCACCAGAATTTGGGTAACTGAACATCATCCAGGTATAATGCAGCTGAGACTGCTGCATGTGGATTTCTGCATTACTGTGGGGGGCAGCACAGCCCAGGGCTGCCCAGGCCCGTGGCCACAGGGGTCACACAGGTGCTGTGGCTGAGGGAAACCTCCTGCACCAGCCACAGGGACTTCACAACGTGCTGGAGCAGTCTCAGAGCAAAGCGCCATAACCCCAAGAATCCAGCACCTGACACACTCAAGAACATCCCAAGACAATTTTATTAGTTCATTTACTATGTCCAGTTCCTTTCCCACAGTTCCTCCAGTTTACAATTTTCTAAAAATCCTCTTGTCTCAGCACAACGTTCAAGGGAGAGGTAAAGCACTATGGCTGTGGCCACATCAGGAGCTTTTCCTGTTGCTGAAAAGGCAGCAACAGAAATTATTAGGGAATCAGGGAATGAAATAGTCCTGTAATTTCCCAAGTGTGGCTGCAAACATGTATTGTCAACATCAATGGACTTTCTAACTGCAGATTTAAAAGCCAGAATCAAACCTTAGGCAAGTATTTCACTATATATGAAGCTGCAGCAAGGTTTTCTGATATATGTTAAAGTTTCAATGAAAGCAGGTGAAGGGGGAAGGATTTACAGGATAGAACTTTTCTTTCCTTTTAAACGGGCCCTTCAAAGAAAAGGCCTTTAAAAAACTAAAACATTTTAGTCCAGAACGTCTTACAAAACAAAAGCTGACCAAAATAATAATAAAAAAGACAAGTCTCAGTTACTTGGGTCACTAATACATTCTGTGTAGCCACTAAAACCTCAGTTAGATGCCCTCCTTGTCTTCAAAAAAGAATTCTGCAGTAGACAAATCATCAACAGCTCTGTACTGTGACCACCTCAATAGGTGAAAACCCTGGAGCAGATGGAAGAGATGGTGGATCCAGCTGAAACAGGTTATTGTAGACACTGATTTCCCTTGCAGTGGGAGCAGAGCAGATGGATTTCACCCAGTGCCCAGCCCATTCCTGGGCTCCCCCAGCAGCACAGGGAGTGAGGCCCTTCTGTGCCCCCCAGCCCTGGGCAGGATCCAGCTCGTTGTACAAACAGCTCAGGGCTCTGCTTTCAGAACAGCAAGTTGACTGAAGATTTCCTCAGAAAAGCAAACTGGTTTTGTACCATTTCACCCAGTACACACACACAAAAAAACAACACACTGTACAAAGAGCAGCAGCGATATAATTTAAACATGCATCCAGCTACAAACCATATATACAGAGAAACAGGCCTATACAAACAGGACAGGACCACTTCATTACATCAGAATTCTGCTGGGGTTTTTGGAGGAAATCACGGCAGATAACCAGACTGAAGGAGGTGTGTGTTGCTTCTGAAAGTAATCTGTTCTGAAATGTCACACAACACCCCCAGCCTTCTCTAGCAGACATCTCTGACAGTTCCAGCCACACACAGCCCTTCCCACGACTCCTGGACTCCCTTCCCCTACAGAGGTAGACTTCTGTTGATGTTCTGATATTGCACCACGTTAAGTGTTGTTCTTACCACAAGGAACAACTTGCAGAGGCTAATTTATAATAATTCATGGGCATCAGCTCATCGTGGGCATTCAGGTAGTGCAGTAAATCAAACTCGTTTGCACTTGAAAGAAAACCTCCCTCCACGTGCAATGGTTGTTATTTAATGGAGAGCTGCAGTTTTTAACAGCTTCACAGAAGAGCTGTTCCTTGTCAGCAGGGTGACACTACACTGTCTCTCTCCTTTTCAGCCTCCCTGGTCTAGCCAATGCCAGGTTTTGCCCTGCCTTTCCTGATGCTTCACACCCCATTCCACTGTGTGCATTTTGAACACTCACAGGTTTTTGCAGGATTTCTTACTCACACAAGCAGTTGTAATATTGAAGAAATTTGCAAGAAGGTTCATTCAAAGAGCATGAAATGGTGAAAAAAGCCCATCCACACCTTCAGGCTGCATAAGGAAAGCTAGAACTTTGCTAGCTTCAAACAGCCATTAATCACAAACAGATTGGATGCTACCACGAAAATCTGAAGGAAGTCTGGCAGGAGTCTTTATTTCATTTGTCCATCACATTCTTGAATAACTCTCTGACAACTGGGGAAGTTGCAGACAAGCTGCATGGCAGTACCACTTCACAATGTCTGGTAAATGAACCTCTATAACATATTTATAAAAATAAGTGCATCAAAATTCATGATGCTAACACATCACAACTCTGATGAGCTCACAAGCATTGCTCAGTATTTTTTCTCAGAGGCACCCCAGGAAGTTATTTTTTGCAGAAGTCTTTCAACATGGAGACAAAGGAAAGAACAATCTGGGCATGTTCCACTCTTAGAGAGAAGCCAAGGCAACCATTCCTCCTGGCTGCAGGCTTGGCAGAAAACTTACATGGAAGGAAAGTTCTCTTTTTGTAGCAACCAATCTATTTGGAACTATTTTAAATGAATCATTTAGCATTAGCTTCCCAGATTCAGTTTCTCTGCAGCATTCTGTGACACTACATCAGTAAGAAATGGTGGCCAGTTTGGAACTGAGTATTTTTTGCTGAATTATGGATACAAGGCTCATAGAAATTCATTACAACTCTCCATGTACTCACTTGTCCTTTAAAAGGGCCTTTTCCTTAACAAGGTAAGTAAATCCCAAGTTACTTCACACCAGCTGCATCAATACTGAAATTCCTGTTGACTTCTCCTGTGATGATAGGGACTGCAGGCCTAGAAGTAAAATCAATTCACCCTCTTGGAGGAGCCCATTTCATGAAGTGAACCCTTCCCTTCAGGGAGTAACTTGACCAGGAATTACACTCCCTGTCCCTGGCAGAAAGGGCTTCTGTACCTTGCAAGATCAGGCTTTAGAATGAAGAAATCCATTGGACACGGGAAATGACAAACAGTAACAGTGAAATGACAGTGGCAGGAGCCAGGGCTTTTGGAGACTTCTGTGTTTTTGCAAAGCAATGGTTCATCCCAAGAACAACCCCGAGCTGGGCAGAGCCTCACTCACAGCCTTGCTGGTGCCCAGCATTGCAGGGAGGGCTGCAGTGCAGCCCTGCAGCCCCAGCACAGCTCTGCAGCTGTTACCACTTGATATCCAAGCTGCTCGTGCTTTGATTTCCTGCACTGTAGGTGGTGTGCAAAGTGTCCTGCACCTTCCTGGAGTCTGTGCCCTGCAGCCAGTGCTGGTACATCCTCTGGACGTGCAGGTTGGTTTCTGGCAGCCTGACGGGAATGGCAGCGTACACCTGCTCCATCTGGGCAAGCAGGGCCCTGTCGGGTTTGCCATCCTCAGTCTGGGCCTGGCCCTTTCCATTCAGGCACCCTTAGGAAAAAAAATAAATTAAGAAGATGAAGATGATGGAGATTCGATATGAAAAGCCTCTGTTAACTCAGAATTCTTTTTTCACACTTCTCTAAAGGAAGTTTTTATTTTAAACTTCCTCCCACGCTGTTACAATTTGTATTTACCTAAAGTGACTCCGATATCAACTTCATGTTAATGGAAATGAGGTTTCCATATCAACAATCTTTCTCTGCATTCTCCATGGTTTTATGATCCTAATTATGTTCCTTGTCTTTCCTTGCCCTTGACAACCATCATTTCAGAGTATCCTCTGAGGTTTGGCAGTGCAGTGCTGGCACTTATTTATAGGTCAGGAGATAACAAATATAAGGTAACATCATGACTAATTTTAGAAAACTCAATCATTTTTTGAGCCAGCCCTGCACCTGTAATTGGTGTTTTGGACACTTCAATAAATAGTGAGAGACTTTAGATGATGATGAAGAGAAATGAAGTGCTTGCCTGTAGGGCAGCTTTCCTCTGAGATTCAAGATACGTGTGCAGAACAACTGGGGATCCACAATTATTCTTACCTCCTGGGCAGGCAAGGACTTCTACAAAATGGTATAAAAACTTTCCTTTTTTCAATTTCAGGACCATGTTTTGGATATTTCTAAAGCCATAAGCTGCTGCAAAGCGCAGCACTGTCTCCCCATCCTTTTCAAGGGTAACTTCTTGAAAGTCCTTGTTCCTGTCAAGACACACAGAGAACATTTTAACCCCCTGCATTCCCAGAGGAACAATCCAACTGTGCCAGTTTGTATTCAGATGCTCTAAAGGGAACAGAACAAGAACACTGAGATCAAGGTGAACTCTGTCTAAACTGAGTTGAGAAGAAGGTGGGGGTGGAATCCTCATACCAGCATTCTACTTTATTTTTAAGTGCAGGTAAGGTTTGAATAAAATGAGCACCAGCAGGAGCTGCTTTGCAGTGAGAGACTTGCAGGTTTAGAGCCTGCAACTGCCTGTCAGCCAAAGAGCAGGTTAGCAGTAACTGCTTTCACTGCAGCACCAACCAAGGCAGGGGAAGTTCCTGGGCTTCAGGAAGCAGTTCTTTGCCAACAGGGTGGCCAAAGAAGCACAAGGGAAGTAAATCCCAAGTTACTTCACACCAGCTGCATCAATACTGAAATTCCTGTTGATTGTTTTCCTAGCACAGCCCTCCCAGGGAGGTGGCCAAGGCTCTCAGTGTCTAAGGGACACTTGGACAAAGCCCTCAATAAATGCTTTAACTTTTGGTCAGCCCAAAGTGCTCAGGCAGTTGCAGTGACTGCTGTGGGTCCCTTCCAGCTGAAAATACCTTCTTCTGTTCTAACTCCCCCATGGGACATAACAGGGATACAAAACTCTAACTTACTTTAATGCTTTGTAGGTTATCTCCTTGACATCCACACCAAAAAGCTCCTTTGCAGCATGCTTAAAAATGTGCTCCAGGTAACCATCAGATCTCTTCCCATCATGCCTCACTACATCTCCCTCCTTCAGGTCATCAAACCTGAGGAAACAACAAAATGGAAGGTCAACTCCAAAAATGTTCTTTCACTTCAGTAAAGTAGCATGTTGCTCCCCTTCTCTGTCTTCCCTATAAAAAGTGTTTTGTAGCACTGAGAACACATTACATTTTTTTTTATTACAGCTTAAAAAATATAAGTTATTCAGGACAGCAGTGAGATGATGAAAAAATTAATTAAAAAAACACGCAGGCCTTTCCATGTTGAGAAATATCAAGCACATGTAATTTATAAGAATGCACCTTCATCACAACCTGGAGATTTTGATAACAGCCATCTACTGCTCAAGGACCATTTTGGAGAAAAAATATTTAAATAAAATTATTTAAATAAATGATTGGTTTTTTGCCTGTGAGAATACAAAACCACTTCAGAATTACAAGTCCTTGCTGACAAGTCTCCTGCTTTAGGAACTGTCACAATAAAATCACACCAAATCAGTACAGCTGCAAGCAGGTTAGAAGGGTGTACACTGAAAACAAGTGCTACACTATGGTTCAGGAGAGAAAATGGGAGATGATATCCCTGGAAGTTCACCTCTCCCCCAGTTAAAAGCAGCTCTGAAGAGCCCACATTCATACAACTGTTTTAATACCCAGCACTTTATCACAAATTGCTGCTGTGCTGGGACTTGTTTTAAGAGGTTGACTTCAAGTTGTTTAAATTCCTCTGCAAGATCTACTTTTAAGACCCCAGAAGAGCAAAAATTTATGTCATTAGGTCTCATAGTTGAACCAGTATTATCAGATTAGTCCTTTAAAAAATTAACATTAGTTTCCAACAGAAATTGAGGGCACTTGGCTTGTTGAGCCTGGAGGAGACTGAGCTCAGACAGGACCAGGATCTGCAGCTCTATCTCTGCTCTGGGACAGAACCCAAGGAATGGCTGGAGCTGTGCCAGGGGAGGTTTGGGTTGGCTATCAGGGAAAGGTTGTTCCCCCAGAGGTGCTGGCACTGCCCAGGCTCCCCAGGGAATGGGCACAGCCCTGAGGCTGCCAGAGCTCCAGGAGAGCTTGGACAGGGCTGCCAGGGGTGCCCAGGGTGGGATTGCTGGGGGTCTGTGCAGGGCAGGAGCTGCACTGGGTGATCGTTGGGGGTCCTTCCAGCTCAGGATATGCCAGGATTCTGTAAATGGAGCTGATGAGGCACATTCTGAGTAACAGCTTGTCCTTTCATTGCACAGGCTGATACAGAATTAAAAGACTGTCTCTATGTGATTAATCCTGCAAGAACTTTATTCATTCTCATTCTGTGTGACAGTCTCAGGTGGAAGCAATCACAGGAGCTGCATTACAAACACAGCTCTGAACATGTTCCCACTGACCCACTCCAATTTGTCCCCTCTAGCTCCAAGCAGGACACTAGCTGGAACTGAAAAGGATTTCTCCAAACTTCCAGAGCTTTCTGTTCTGTGCAAGACAGCACGTTTACTGCTCCACTAGCAGCCCTCTGGAAAGATACCAAGGAACATCTGTCACAGCTGAACAAAGATCAGGGAGAGCAGCCTCTGTAACTAAGTCTGACAATGAAACACCACACATGCTGCTCCCTGAGCCAAGGGATGGAAACAAAACCTCCCCACTGCTCTGTGTGCTTCTCATCTAAAGCACAGTTCAGTTCCATCTAATCTTGAAAAACTGACTGCTGCCCTCAGTATAAAAACCAATTAATTACCATTTCCTGAAAGAGTGCTGCCTCTAGCAAGCTACATGAACATATTGGGGACGTGGAAATTTACTGTCAGGGGGCTGCTGTGAAAGAGGGGGGAGCCCAGAGCAGATGGTGAGGCCCAGGACTGTGTCCCAGCAGCTCTGGGGGAGGCAGCTGGGCAGGGCACATCAGACTGGGGGGCTCTGAACAGGGTCAGCACCCCCAGACAGCCACACCTGCTGCAAGGCTTGAACTTCAAGCCAAATCTGTTATTATTGCATTCAAATATAAATCAGGAGCTACACAAATCTTCAAGTCATAAATTTTAAAGGAGTTACTGTAAGGGTCATTACCTCAAATTATCTGCTTTGTATTTAGGCAGTACATGCAGGTTTATATTATCTGTTTCATAGTACTTTTATATATAGCAATGAACATCTAAGGGAGTATTTTTCTGGGTTTGGCCACTATGTAAAGGGTGAAGCTGTGGTATACTCAGGCTTTGATGCACATTTTTTCTCAAAGAAGAAGAACCATTCTTCTAAGCAGTTTCACATTTATGCTGAATATGCTCCAACATGTCACTTGTCATCAAAGTAAGGAAGCAATCCACAACAAAACTACTTACAAAGTATCTACAGCTACTTCAGCCACATCCCTCATAGACACATTTTTCTGTTCCATTATTTGGACAATTTCACCTGTGGGAAAACACATGACATTTTACTTTCAACACAAAGCACAACACACACTGTGCCTCTGTTTCAGAGATCAACCTCCCAACACCTGCATGTGCTTTGTGTCACATTCTCCAGCTCTTCCTACCCCCAGTAACTGAGAAGCCTGACACTTCCAGCCCCAAAGAAAAGGGGCCTTCAGCTTGCCCAAACTTTGCTTAAATCCTCAGCCTTTCTGTTAGGCCAAGTGTGGAAATACCCAAACCACACTGCAGGATGTTTGGACACTAAGGCTGAAGACAAGATCCTCACCAAAAGGCAACTGGTGCCATGAATTAGGAATAATTTCTGATAAAATAATGACCATAGACAAACCAGACAATCATTTTAAATATGGATTTGTATAGCTTTTAGCTTCTTTAACAGGTGACAAAATACCTGATTTTTTAGATGAGTAGCAACCTGGAAAGGATGTGTCACTTTGCCTTCCCTGTGCACTACCTGTACTACCAGGAGCACAAAAATATGTACTAATCTTTAAAGCAGAAAAAAGGCCAACCTCATGACTAAAGCAGACTTAAAAAAACAAACTCTGGCATAAAGGCTATTCTAAGAATGGAGATTCACTTCTATATTTATAGATGATAAGTTTAAAAAAGTTAACCTGATGTCAGGACACAATCAACTTCTGGTGAATTATACAAGGCAGAGTAGAAATCTTCCCTCAAGGCTTCCAGCTTTTTGTCATAACAAGGTGCCACAACTACATGGAAGATTTTATCAGGAGACAAGTTCTGTGGAACACAGAAGGGAGCACACATGAACTCCATGAAGAGCAAAAGGCAGCTTGAAGGATGACAGGGACAAAAATGGTGACAGAAACCTCACGCAGGCATTACTAGGAGTAAGTCCCTACCCATTCAATTTAAAGAATGGTGCACACAGATAATGATTGCCAGAAGTCACAAAGCATCAGCAGCAAACTTCCAAAGTTGGTCTGGCTGGACCATATTCCCTCAGACCACATTTCCTGCAGCTTTTTGAATGACTTTGAAAGGGAATACAGGTCAGGAGTTCAGAGTTCTGGTTTCTGGCTGTCACTCACTCACTCCCACCCACAGCAAGCCCTTCAGAATTTGTCTATCCATGTGCAGGCAGCAGCACTTCCCTACAAAACGTGCCTGTGGTTCCATTTCCATAGAATATGTAAAGAACAGCAATTTTTTCAACATACAAAATTGAGGAGATAAAAAGGTTCGTTCCTAGGATACAATGCTTTTATTGATCTCAGATAACAGGGCAATTTCCACATTATTCTCCTCCACTCCTGTCTGACTGTGCTATAGAACTACACGGGCAGCATTTCACAAAAACCCCTTTAACTGCTATGGATTTAACTTTACCCATAAATATCTAAATCCATGTTGCACTGGGGGTGCAAGGATTGCTGCCAGCTCGCACTGCACTGTATGAAATGAGGTTCTTTGTACATTTTTCTCATCATGGGCACTTGTAGAACAGCAGAGCACCATTTCTTCTTCAAGTAAAGGACAAACATAACACACCAAGATCTGTATCTCAGTATTAAAGCCCATCTTCTCTATTTAAAAGAATATAATGGTAAAAATAATCAGAATTACTTACCTGCTGCCTGGCAAAGTAGCCCTTCACTAGGGAGCCCATGATCTGCTGTGGGGACTTTGCAGTGCAAATGTGGGAGGTCACCAGGTTGGTGAGTACCCTTTCAGCATATCGGATCCAACCTGGGGGCACCAGAAAATTACAGGGACAGAGAAGTGACCCACAGCAAGTGGCAGCACACAGCAGCCCCTGAAAGTGATGGCACCTTCACAATAGGGAGCATTTCTGTGTAGGCTGGAAGCTCCACCTTGGGAACCACAGGAAACCTCAAGGCTCTGTTAATAATGCTTTAATCAATAATTCACTGTGTCAGTAATTCCAGACCAAGGTCCACTGTGAACTTCATGACCTGTTACCCCCTTCCTCATGCATTCTGATTTAACAAAGCAGAAAGAACAAGACCCCAGCTAACAGAAATTTGACCTTCTAGACCTCAGCCTTTGGATCACCACATACTACAACAAATGCACTGTTTGGCTGCTTATACCCTGGTGTTTCCTGAGATTTAATATCCATGCACCCAGCTTGCCTCCCCTAGAACAGAAGAGTCACATGAAAGCATTACTACAAGATGCACATGGATTAAAAATGGAAAAATGGCTTCTTTTACTACTGTTAGAGTAGCCACACCTTCAGAAACAGCCCCACACTCACAGGAACCACCTGAAATCTCTCTGTATGCAACACTGTCCTCAGTTTCTCAGGAATCCCTTTCTCTTCCACCACATCCCTTCAGCATTCCAGCTGGGGCAAGCTGTGGGTACCCACAGCACCCCCAACAGCCAGAGCTGTTGTGTTATTCCCCTAGTAAATCAAACAAATCAATGTTTTTAGGGTGTGCAGTTCTTTCTTGGGCTCTGCAGCTCTTACTGAAAAGCCCAAAATCCTTCCCAGCAAGGGTTTGGAGATTTATTCCTCTACCTGACACCTACATTGTGCAGGGGAGTTAGGCCCAGCCTTCGAGGCAGGTGTTGCTTTTGGTGCTAAGAAATGGTGAAAAAAAACCCACACTTTGTCTTCAAGCAAATTAGTGATTACCTAAAAGAGAGAAACTGCTGTGCAGTACATGCTGTCCAGGAAGGGGAAAACCTGGAGGTTAATTTTTGAGCTTGAAATTACCACTTATGTAAATAACCTGGTACTGTTTAAGTCAGAACAATACCAGAAATGCCAACAGCAGCACAAAACTGGGATGCAAAGCAGTGTTCAGAAGATTTGTCTCTCTGTAGCAGAGAAACAGTTTTCCCAGTGTAGTAAAATTTTACTGATGAAAATGAAAAGGTGCTAAGTATTAGGAAAACCCAAAGATCCTCCAGCTGTTTAAATATTAAATGTTCTTGTTAATGTACAGACTTCAAGCTGGTTTCCATAAAAAACCTCCAAGGCACACAGCATCTTCAACAAGCATCCATTCCTGCTGTAGGAAAAGCTGAGGACCATGGATTTACCCATCAGGACTGCACTGAATTTCAAGACTCTGAATTGGAAGTTTGCCTAATGTCCACCTTCAACTGGGACTTTAAGTCCAAGACATTACCTACAACAAAGCACTGAATTTATTGGTGCTTGGTAAAAAGCTGTATTAGTATGTTCTGCATGATAGGTACACCCTATTGCTTAAATGGCTTTAGTTTCAAATGCTGTCCAAATAGAACAAAAAACTGCTTCAAGCAAAACAAGGACAGTTGTTTTAAAACACTTGAAATCATCATTAATCACCCCAGCACTCCTGCTATGAGGTTTTTATAATAGGAATGTTTTTGATATTGTAGTATGACCTATAAGGAAATTTCACTAAATCCCAAGAGATTTCTGACAGGTATTATCTGAAGCAATTCCTTAAATTGTTTCTGGCCTTGCAGTGGATGGAACAAGTGTCTCATAGCAGCAGCTCCCAAAGATCATTAGTCTCATTAGTCACTGGTTAATTGTACAGGCAGCCTGGGTGAGTGGGCATCTCTCTGCACTCCACACACACATTGCTGCTTCTACCCACTCATCACAGGGCTGAGCTGCAGAGCCACAGTCAGGGAAAACCTCAGGTCCCCCATTCTTGTACCAGGGTACACCTGCACTCATCCCACACCCTTCATAAATTCATTTGGGTCCTTGGCCATTTGCTGGCTTGTGTTGGCATCAAAGAGCAGAAATCATTACAAATTACCATATAAATTCTTGCAGATGTAGCTCAGAACATGTTATTGGTGGTGGTTTATTGTGAGATCATGAAAATGCATCTATGTATCTGTAGGAAGTGCAAAAAGAGTAAGAAAACACTTGCTGCTGTAAAACCCCATTCCTGCAAAAGGAAACTGACTGACTGGGACAAAAGCATTGGGATCCTCAATACTTAGGATCTTCCTTCTGCTGCTGCAAGTCTGCCCCATTGGCTTTTGTGGGAGGACACAGAGGCTGGCAGTGCCCTCCAAACACTGCAGTTTCCACAGCAAGTGCTTCATGTTGCTCACCAGCCTGGTACATTAAAGAACAGAACTGATCCTCTGGAGATATTACATTTACTGTCAGGAGTAACACTACTACTGTTCTTTCAACAGGAAACAAAGCAAAAATGAGCTCAGTTTCTCCCCCAGAGTAGCAGGAGGTGAACAATTAAGTCAGGGACAAGAGAACAGCTTTTCTCAGGTTCTGGACTATCCAGGCTGTGCTCTTTGCTCATGGTAGATGTTACAGCCCTGACTGCTGCAGAGGGTGATAGGTCTGTGCAAAGTCACACACCAAGATAAAAAAGAGTAAAGCATTTATACTTGGGTTCACACTGACCTTACATCTACAGAGCTATATAAAAACCATTTGGTGATAGACACATCCAGTAAACAACAATTCTGGGACAAATTTATGTCATCTGGGGGTAGAAAGAGGAAGGAGAAAAAGGAACAGAAAATGCACTCAGACAAATAAGGTCAGGAAACACAGTGAACAGCCTCACTTTAAAGATGACTAATCAGGATTTTTGCTTTCTCTAATTGCTGACAAAGAAACGTATCAGGTTTTCAAAAAGGGTTTCCCAGAAATGGAAAGCACTCATGCTTGTAACCATCTCTATCACAATGGAGAGCTGACACCAAAACCAGCACTGACACCAGAAATTATCTTCTGCAGATCACACAAGGACAAGGAAAGTGGTCCATTAACTATTTTAAAGTATTTCCACTGAGAGCAGCAGATAATCTGAGCTCTGTTTCCAGATAAAGAAAATAAAAACTAGCTCAGAAATTCTGAAAGAAATCCTCAGGTTTTGAACTTTACCTAAAGCACATACAAGTCAACAAAACTAAGTGACCCCTAGGGGTGTTTCCACTGCACAGGTTTTACATGGAAAAGGGCAATATATGATATGTCTGCTCCTGAAGATAAGAGGTTACTCTAAGATAACAGTAAGAAAAAAAGAGACATGTTTTTAATACATGTATGTTGTACTTAAAGCATAACCCAGATACTTCCACTAAAAAATACACAGAACAAACGAAAATACAAGTATAATACAAACAGCAGCATTTAAACTTCAAATCAATGACAACAGCAGATTCTGGGGATCATTAACTGCAGCTCATCATCACTCTAATGTTTCTTTCATAAATGCAATCCACTTGAGTTATTTCAAAGCTAGCAAAGAAATATTTTGGTATTTTTATCAGCCTTTTGGAAAGCAGGACTATGAACTTTAGGGTGGAGTTAAGGAGGCTGTTAGGCAAAGGAGTTATTTCTGCCTCCTTTTTGATACTTCTTTTTTAGGAATGTGACTTTTTA
Organism: Hylia prasina; assembly: GCA_013397195.1. Taxonomy (NCBI): domain Eukaryota; kingdom Metazoa; phylum Chordata; class Aves; order Passeriformes; family Sylviidae; genus Hylia; species Hylia prasina. The sequence goes on along the minus strand of VYXD01010098.1, from coordinate 419,350 downwards.
CTCAAATTGAAATGGTGCTGTGCTAACAATGGAAAAAGTAAGCAGTGACTGCATGTTCTGCATCTTTTCAGCTGTTACAAGTGCAGGTTCTGCTCAGAACAGAACAGGTTCTCAGGTGCAGAGTTCTCAGAAGTGAGACATTTAGCGAGTCAGGTCAGTGACATTTCACCTGAGAATTACTTTCTGAGTGTTAGATGTATCCATCTCACAGTCAGCACAAGGAATGGCACTTGCTACCTTCCCCTAGGCTGAAGTGGCAACTTCTAAACTTTGCTTAAGATAATGGAGGTTGTGGTTTAATTCTGTCAATGTTCCTTTAATTCCTTTAAGATTCTTTTCAATGAGAAAACGCCCTGTTAAATTTGGTGGTCTGAACACACAAGCAGCACCACTAAACTCCTCCTTTCCAGTTCTGACTCTCCATTCCAAGCACTGAAATGCACTCAGGATGACCAGCAATACTGGGAACAAATACTGTGTGCCTGGTGTGCCTCACAAGCAAATCAAAAATGCTCTGAGTTATGTAAGGCTCCCAAAGGAAGCCACCCTTTCCTCAGCTCCTTGGTAGTTCCAGTTTGAAGGGCAGGAAGGATGGATAAATCAGTTCTCACCAGGGCAAGCAGAGGCAAACATTGGTAAGGCATGTTCCTCCTGGTTCCTCCGTTGGTACCGCTGCACAAATTCCCTCTGGCTCTCCAGGATACTGAAATCTGCAGCTATAGTGGTGTCAAATACATAATGCACCCCTAGGGAAGCAAGCAGAAAGGAACAGGGAGTCACTAGAGTCTTTTCCACCTCACAAACCCCTTTCAAAGTTCCAGGCCTTATGAAAAATCTTGAAGGATCGATGGGTATATTCCTTCCCCTCTGCAAATCTTCACAAACAGCAGAGTCAGAAATAAAAGCCATCCACTGGAAAAACATCTACATCCTGAGTTTAAAAGGACCACCAAGTGGCCAATGCAGCAAGCAGCACTCAGACATTGCATCCACCACTTTTAGTTCGAGTGAACAGGATGTCACGACTCCTGGGTGACATGCAGTGACTCTTGCAAAGCAATGCTCTTTTCAAGACATGCTGAAGTCACAAAAAAATGATATTCAGCTAAGAGGCATATCTGCCATTGCTCAAGTTGTTTGCAGAGGTACAGGAGCATATCACCAACAGCAGAGACCTTCTGGCTGCTCATTTAGCAACACACTCCCTATAAGCCTACGTAATACTGAGCACATCCCCACAGAAGTGAGTGGAGATAATGAATCATTCTAGGAAAACTGGGGCCCACCAGAACTTAGGAATGCATTGAGATGAAGAATATACACTGGGTACAGAGATGCATCTGTACAAACATGAAAAATGAATATATATAGATACAGATGGGAGGAAACATTTTATAGGTTTATTACCGTCCTTTTTCTTCCTTCAAAATACAAAAATCCCAAACTTACAAGGAAAGTGGCTTTTGCTTTTTATTTAAAACTTTGTATATAATGAACAAAGGAAATACAGCTCTAACAGAAAATAGGCAGATACACTTCTTGTAATTTCAAATTCCAGGAAAAAAAACAAGAACTGAGAATCTTCTAGAGATTCAATGTGTCAAGAGGACTGAAAGGAACTGAGAATAAGAATCACCTTCTCCCTCAAGTTATAAAATAATGGGAAGTTTGTGACTAAGCCCTTGCTGATTTCTTGGTAGCAAAGGTTTTGGAGCCAGCTCTGCAATGTCCTTTTGTTCCGTGACCTTTACTGTGAGCAGGGAATGTCTCCAGTTTGTTTCTCACACATGCATGTGACACTGGTGCCTGGCTGTAACTTCCCAGAGCGTGGAGTTCAAACTCTGAACAAGGTTGTGCAATGGCACTTTAACTGCATAACAAAATGTCATGGAATGGAATCCCACTGTTGGTTCTGCTTGGGAGGAACCTTAAAGCTCATCCAGTTCCACCCCCTGCCACGTGCAGGGACACCTTCCACTGTCCCAGGCTGCTCCAAGCCCCATCCAACCTGGCCTTGGACACTGCCAGGGAGGCAGGGGCAGCCACAGCTGCTCTGGGAACCTGTGCCAGGGCCTCACCACCCTCACTGCTTTCTATTATCCAATCTAACCCCATCCTGTTTCACACCATGCCCTTGTCAAAAGCCCTCTCCAGCTCTCTTGCAGCCCCCTCAGGTCCTGGAAGGCTGCTGAGAAAGCAAAACCAACCAAAACAATCCCTCCCTTTCTGCTTCACCACCATGACAAACACAAACTTACCAAGACTTTTGAGGAAACCACAGAGTCTCTTGGCTGCTTCATTCACAGAGAGATTGAATTTAGCAGCAAAATAAGGCAATGACTGAGGGCACAGAGACACTGCCACCACTTTGTGTTTTGAGGTATCACATTTCTGGTAAATGAAACAAAGGGGAAAAAAAGATGTGTCATTACAACAGGGTAAGGCTCCTTGCTTTCCCTTCCCTTCCCATTCCTGGAGTTATTCCTTAGAGTCTTATGCTTCAGTGGGCCATATCATTAAAAACCCTGTAAAACAACCCTCAAGCTGCAGCAGGACAGGATGTTCCTCTGACAGTGCTCGTCTCCAATCATCCATAGATGTTTCTTTTATATAACTCAGGGGAAATCCATCCCTCCTAGGACAATTCTGTGGCTGGTTTCCACGTGGCCTAAGGAAAGTTAAGGGACATTCAGCACCCCTGATGTTCTAGTAGGATGAGCTATTTTAGCAAATATGAAAAGAGCTGTATGTTTAAACATTAATAAATAATGTTTACAGAGGCAGGGGTGTTTGAAGCTAAAAATACAAACTAGCAAAAACACTGACCTACAGAATAATTTGTTAGTGCAGTAATGAAATCATCACATTGCCAATAAATGTTCCTTCTGCAGGTGCAGTAACTTTTCTCCAGCGTTTACATTAATTGCTGTGACCTTGCAACTCCAGTACAAAATTATTTCAAGTACTTTAATGGTTTGTGTTGCCAGAAGTTTCCAGTTCCTCTTTGGAAAAGTCATATCCTTACAAATCTTCACGTTATCTGCCTTGGGAAACCAAGCTGCTTTGTCATTCTGTAACTGTCTCCTCCTCACAGAAAACAGTGGGTTACTGTTTGGGTCACTTTACCTTATTAAGGTTGAGAACACGAAAGAACTCCTTCTGATTCTGCTGGAAAACTCTGGCTCCTTCTTCCAGTGTCATGCAACTGTCACAAGCTAGGCAGTCACTAAGGAGTATTTTAGCATTAGCCAATGTATCAAACTCATTTTTCTGGTGGCAAAAAAAAAAAAAGAAAACAAGTATTTAATAATGATCAAATGATTTCCAAGATCTCTGCAATGAGCCAGATGAAAAGCAAACACAGTATCACTATTTGGTTTAAAGCAGGACAATCCATGACATTTGCATAAAATCCAAGATTATTTACAGGTAAACAAAATAATATGTTCCATCCCAATCATAGTTCTGCTCCTCCTATTACTGTGAAACTGCAAAATATTTAAGTGTAAACAAAGATCTAAATTTAGCCCCTAGTCCATATGATAGTAACTTAATTTGCACTGTGCTTCAGAGCTGACAGTCCCTATCAACTCACCAAGCACCTGAGAAAACTTCTCCTTGAACTGCTAGAGCTCTTTAACCAGATATTCCTCTAACAGCAAGGTGGCTTAGGCTTTGTACCACAAGATAAAACAAACAGAACACAGTGCTACAATTGCACTGAACATATTGTGTGAGATCAAGGGTTTCACAGTCCTGGCAATGACTATCTAACTGCAGCTCACTTGAGAAGAAGGAATACTAGGATATGAAGAATAAGTAGATATTTTGTCCAGTTGTACTATCAAAACTCCTCTTAAAAGCTCCGTCTCCGTTCTGAAGACTTGATATAAGAGTTTTGGCACTCCAAATTTTTATAACTTGGAATTTCTGTTTTGTGTTTGCATAGTAAGGGCTTTTATTTCACCTTTTTACAAGATTTTTTGATTCATATATTAAGGGATGTTGTCTACAAGAGCTTATAATTCTTTTCAACTGCTTGTTATTTATTGTTATACTTAGTTGAAAGCTGTCTCCTTATAACCTCCTTTGGGGTGCACAAAACAAAAGAATATAGAGTCTAATACAGGTTTTAGAAGGAAACATTACCTCTTCAGAGCCATCATTTGAGCTCAGTGCATCAACAGATGTACTTTGCGTCTCATCATTTTTCTGTTTTTTACTGCATTCCTGAAACAACACATAAAATGTGTGGATTATGCAAAGTCTGTTTACCATTCTGTAAGAACACTTTCCAGAACTGTTCATGTCATTAACCACTGACAGAGTTATTTACAGTGTTTTGGAACACATGCAAGACCCTGTGTTCAAAGTGCAATTGCTACGATGGAAATAATTTCCCAAGAATTCCCCTGCCTCATCGATTTGAGAGTTCCGGGCGGTTTGTTACCCTGAGGAGCTGCCCAGCGCAGGCACAGGAGGAGCCGAGGGCGCTCCGTGCCGCCCGGGCACAGGCACGGCCACATCCCGGCGATAACGCGCCCCGGGAGGTGTCACGGCCGGGCCGCGGTGAGGACGCGGAGCTCGGTGACCTTGGGGCCGGCGGCCAGCGCCGCTCCCCCTGCCGGGGCTCCCGTGCCGCCGGACGAGGCCGTTCCGGCCGGCCGCATCCCCCCATCCCCGAGACGGTGTCCCCCGCAAGCCGAGGGGGCGGGCAGGACCGGCCGCCGCACTCACCTTTTTGGTGCAGTTCTCGCACTTCATTTGCGGCGCGGCCGGCGCAGCCCGGCTCCGGTGCGGCTGCCGCGCGGTCCTGGCCGCCGGGGCTGCGGGACAGG
>VYXD01010098.1:387716-414241 GCA_013397195.1 Hylia prasina | reverse complement strand
GTACCTGCCGCCGGGGCTGTGCCTGTGGCCGCAGAGCGGGCGGGGCGGCACCGCCTCCTCCGCCGCCTCCCCCGGCACGTCCCCGGCCGCGCCCGCCGGGCTCATTGCGGACCTGCGCCGCCGCACGTACGCGGAGGGACTCCCCCATCGCCATCCCCGTCCCCGTCCCCATCCCGACCGGGACCCCCGCGCCGCAGCGATCCGCCAGGCAGCTGCTCTCCGCGCCGGGGCTGTGCCCGAGGCTTCGCTGCTTCTCTGGAGCGTCCCTGCGGATTTTTTTACAAAGCGCTCCTCCGTTATATTGTACAAAGGGGGTTTTTCTGCCCAGTTTTGAAATGACACTCTGCGAGATACTAAAACCAACACCATCACCATTTTATTTAACCAATGTGCTGCGATTTCCCATTTCTGTAACAACACAACTGCCAGCGATGCTGTTCCCAGGCAGGAATCACAAATCCTCATGAACAGGATTATTAAACAGACATCAGCCTTCCACAGTCTCAAAGGTCCCGGAGTATTAATCAAGATGCTTATGGTTTCTTGTCTTTCTGAACCTCAGCTTGTAGGATTTAGACAGAAAGATTCAATCAACATTTTGCTCCTTTTTTAACCCCCGGCCGCATGAACACACACGTACAAGCAAACGCCTACGGCTACACAGAGAAGTTTTTCCAGTGCAAAATGACATTTTATAAATTAAACCACAGAACTTCCAAAAACCATGCGATTTCCTGCCTAAACTGCAACTTTTCTATAACACTGGGTAAATGCCCTCCTGTTACAGTGACCTCTAATGCTTTAAAGCCACAAACGGTTTTGAGCACAAGGGCTGGAGACAGGCACAGCAAGAGAGGTTTGTTAGCCAAGGACACAACTTCAAACACTTGTTCCATTTTAAGGATACTAAAGATAATCCCAGAGAAAAATGCAGTGGGGTTTTTTTTTGTTTGTTTGGTTTTTTTTAATTTGCAGACTATAGGTGAGTTATCATTGAGGTCAGAGAAATCAAGAATTCCTTAGCTTAACCATGATGAAAGCAAGCAGAAACGTTTTCATACTGACCACTTAAAGAACAGTAAGCTGATGCCGCCTTACAAAGATCCTGGAAGAATATCACTAATCCTGGCTTGTGGTAAAAATTGTAATAGCTTTGGTAATAATTTTCTGTGCCTCTGTTCTCTTCCTTCAAAATGCTCTCACATTTCATATTAGCTTTTAAAAGCACCACAACCACTCCTGAGCAATTCCTATGTAACCTAAGAGTTTGCATTTCCCACAGACTTGCTGAAATGCAGCACTATCTGATTATCTGACATCCTTCTTGCTCCTGTGGATGAGTATTTCCATACAAGAAAAGCTGTGCCAACCTCCCACCTCATTCCACCAGGATACAACAGCTACAGTTGCATTGACCAATAAGGTGATAGGATGGACGAAAAGTTCTAAATTAGAAAAGTGTTGAGATCTGCACTTAAAGGCACAGCTAAAATCTTCCTGTTTCACACTCTGATTATACTTACATTTATTATCCAAAACCGAGAGAGTGATTCTTCAAAGACATGTCAGTTTGGGATACTTCTGTAACTGCACAGATAATATTTAAAATATTTTCAATTTCACAGAATCACAGAGTAGTTTGGGTTGGAATGGAACTTTGAAGGTCATCTAGTCCCAACCCCCCTTCCACTAGACCAGGTTGCTCCAAGCCCTGTCCAGCCTGGCCTTGAATGTTTCCAGGGATGGGAATTTCTGTCAGCCAAGTTAGTCATCTGTTACAGGACTGGATTAAACACATTCTTCTACACATCATCAAAGGGCAGAAGACTAAATTTCCCCCCATCTTTCTTGTATTCACAATGAAAAACAGAGGACTGCATAGAAATCAAAGCATTTTGCAGAAGTATTGACATCTTAGGTACATACTTTAAGTACCCCTATTTCATTCTTCATCTTAGGAATACTTGGACTAATTAATTTCAATTTAAAAATTTAAACAAAAAGAGTTCAAACTCCTACAAACTGAAGAGCATGCAAGGCATCCCTGTTTCAGTGCACAGTATAAGATTATATTTGTGGAATCACCAGATAATTAGATGTCAGTTATTTGATTGCCAAGAGCACTCTCTGCTTTCCATTAACTACGGATGCCATTTTCCCACAGAACTGTGAATTTCTGATCAATCCTCACGGAAGGCCTGACAACCTGAGACAGGAAAGCACCATCCTGCTTTAACCTGCCCTGGGGAGGTGACAGTTACCACCTTTGCAGGGCTGCTTCCCAAAAACCTCCCTCTCTAAAAGCTTTCCTACACCAGCAGCAGGGAGCACTTAAAGGCATCCCTTGCTTTTATGGCCACTGTTGATGTATTTGGCCTCCCTGGCTCCATGGAACATTTATCCCTGCACCTGAAGCACTTACACCCTGAATGAAATGGAGAAGTAAGAATTTCCCTGTGAAAACAGAGCGCTGCAAACGATTGCAAAATGTTACAGGCTTTGCATGAGCCCTGCAGGGCAATGCCAGCTGGAAATGCCTCCTTGCCATAGTGACAGCACATGGCACTGCACAGCTGTCAGAATTGGGCAATAAATCCTGGCTCCAGCTGCTAAACGTGTATTCCATGAAATCTCTGCTCTGCAGGCTGCACACAAGCTGTTCCCATCGAGTCAGGGGGCACCACTGAGAGCTCCTTCTGTGGGATGAGCTCATTTCTAACAGGACTGGCAGCCAATTCTGGCCAGCCAAAGCATTTGGTGGTTGTTTCCAACCAAGCACTCTGGGAATTTATCTTGGCATGTTACAGAGATCACATGCTTATTGCACGGCTGAATTCTTAAGTTTAAGACCTTAGGGCAGAAAAAAAAAAGTATAAGGAGTTAGAAAAGAGTATTTAAGAAAATGGTCTGAAATAGGAAAAAGCACCAGAATTCCAGCCATGTCAAACTAATTCAAAATAAAGTTCTGTTCTATCTACATGTTCTTGGGTTTAGATGAATGACTTAAAAGGTACAAGTGTGTTTACTACACAAATAGAACATAAACACTTCCACAGAATCTATTTTTACATTGTTGAGGAAGAAGTCTGCAAATAGTCAATCACATATTCCTGAATTGTTTATTTTGGAAAATAGTTTTTGTTTCTGCAGCAACGTGGTTTGGAATTCATGCAGTTCTTTAAGTCCAGGATCAGGCTTTCAAAATGTTCCTTTTTCTCTTGGTAGGCATAACAGCACTCACCTACTTCAAAGAGCTGGTGTAAGATCCCCAGATTTTAGAAAAAATGCTGTAAGAATCATTAATGGAGAGCAGAAGGATCCTTGCCATAGTTGTTTTGATTGTGTGTGCATATAAGTGATATTTCCCACGGTTGAAACAGTTTCTCTGTAACTTCATAATTAAATTAAGTCAGATCAGGTTATCCTAGTGTGACCTTTGAAGAACTGGAGAAGTAGACAGTTGCTGATATTTTTGCAGTTAGTAACATAATAACAAAATATGCTGTGTGGTTTATGCTGAGTGGAGGGGACGGATGAATTTCTTGCTTATTTGACTTCGCTCTAGACACAAGAAATCTTTTGTCTGGTATCACTCCAAACAGCTTAACATTTGGTTTCCAGAGAAACCAGTTGCTTATAAAAACTGACTGACAGCTAATTAGACATAAATTTCTTCCCAGAAGACTCAGCCAGCTGCTTGTTTGGGTTGAGCACACGTGATACTTATTACTTCCTATTTTTCATCCAAATCCAGCAGCTGGTACCCTGTGACTCACAAGCAGGCCAATTCATTCTTGCAGTTCCTCACTGCCTTTTCCCATTAACACACACAGAAACTGCACATCAGTTGTTTTTTTCCAGTACTTACACTTAAATGTCTGTACCAAGGACTCTGGGTTTTTCTTTTTCCCTATCTTCACTCTGGATTGTTATAAAAAACACTGATCAAAATCTCAGTTCACCAGAATAGTGTTGAGAACAGCTAAAGAAACTTCTATCGTGTCATGGCCCTGAGCAAACACTCCAGAAAATATTCATGTTCAGAAAAAAGCCCAAAATGGAGGATTTCATTCAGGAAGGACATTCCTGTCTAACTCAGAGAGGACTAAATATCATTTGTAAATGAAGTTACACACTCACTTACATAAAGGGAATTTAATTAGTTAAGCTAAACTACAGATGTCTGCACTTCACCCATCCTGCCTGACATAAGTAGTTGCTCTAATGGATTGAACAGGAACAGCTTTCCCATGTGAATGATGTTTGACTGAAACACAAAAGATTTTCCAAATGCAGCCTCTTTGTCCACAACAGGAAAATTACTCTGTATTTCAAGTGAATGAGAAACTTTCCTCCCCAAATAACAGCTTTTCAAACCAAGCCTTCAGCTGACGTACAATTCACAAAACCCATGACATCAGTGCTGGACCTGTAAGATTATCACTGGTATTTCTGCTTTGCAAATATAAGTGATCTCCAGGTGCTAGAAAAAACAAGTTATTTGTTGGTGAAATCACCTTGTTGAGGGCGATGACATGCTTAAATGATCTCAGACCTAGCAGAGGTTTAGAAGGGCTGAGAAAAAAGGATGTCCACTGGCAATGGACACAAAGAATGCAGAATTTAGGGGCCATCTGGCAAAAACTCCCAAGATGAGGAAAAAACAAATAAAGCCAACTCAGCAACGGTGCTGAAATCAGCTCCAGCTAGGTAAAAAGTAATTCTGGCAGGGGGAATCTGCAGCCACTGACACAAGAAACCCGTCTACAGAAAGGAACGATGTAACTTGTAGCCAGTGAACACTAATGTCTTTGCTAAAATGTTATAAGTAGTTGAAAGCTTTGGTGTGCCTGATCTGTGGAAACCTCCACCTTGCACCCTCTGCAGAATAAACAACGTCTCCTTCCTAAATTAGACTCTGTGTCTGCGTTTAGAAAGTTCCTAAAATCTGCAACATCTCTCTGCAGACACTCCAAACCCACCTGGACGCGTTTCTGTGTCGGCTGCTCAAGGAGTGTCAGCAGGGCTTGGGATCTCCAGAGGCTCCTTCCAACCCCGGCCCTTCTGTGATTCTGCCGTAGCCGAGGCACAGCACCAGCGCTTCTGTGGGAGTGGTGCCCCAGGTGCTGCCATCGAGAACCCAGAGGTTTCCTGGCCTCCACAGGGGCTGCCCGAGGCTGGGGACAGTCCCCAGGGGAGCTCTGTTCCAGCGAGGGGCTCCTCTGCCCTCCCCGACCCCCTCATGCAAGGGGCCACATCCACCTCACCCATCGCAGGTCGGTCCAGTTGGGTCCACTAAGGCTCTCCCACACACCCAACCTCACCCTACAGCACTTCACTCCTCTCACCACGCGAGCTTTCTGCTCTTTCAAAGCACCGCTAAAGTAAAATAACCAAGGAAACATCGACGCTCTTACTTCAGCAGCATCCGCGGGCTCAGGCGCCATGCCGAGTACTGGCAGCGCGCCGCCATCTTGGCGCGGCACCGCCCTCACGGAGGGGAAGGGCGGTTCACGTCCCGTCCTCTGCCCTCACCCAAAATGGCCGCGGGCGCGTCCGCCCAGCCCAGCCCTGAGGCGGGACCGGCTCTGAGGGCGCGGGACGCGGAGGCGGCCGCGGGTGCCTTTGGAACGCGGCTGGAGCCCGGGCAGGTACCGCGAGCACGGGGCTGGGGGAGGCTGAAGGTGAAGGGGGGCCTCGGGGTCCCCCTGCGCGGAGGAACAAACCCCGCGGGATTGGTGGGTTTTGGCAGGGCCGGTCCCAGGCTGGGCAGGGTCTTCCTCTCCCTGAGGGGAGGCCAGGCTGGGGGAGCAGGTGCAGGGTTGGGAGGTAAAGAGAAATGAGCTCTGTAAAGAAAATTCACCTGATGTGTGGGCCTGACTTGATGGCTGTTGGTGGGGAAATTTTCAAGGCGTCTCTTCCAATGGTTTTTGCTGGCTCGCCCTCAACTGAGAGCTTGGAGGAAGCATGAGAACGTTGTTTTGATGCTGGATATCAGTTCAGTGACAGACCAGACAAATTCAAGCAAAATTGAGTTTTGGAATTTGAAGTGAAAGAGCAGCTCATCTCCTTCTCTGTAATCACAACATTACTGTAGTAAAACTTTTGTATTTGCTTTAGGGTGCGTTTATGATTTATTTGTTAAACATAACTTTAGAAGCTCCTTTGGTGCTTTTTATGCCAAGGTTCATCTCTTGCAAGCAACACCCTGTGAGGGACAATGCACTAATGTTGAGTGTCCAGCATTAAACCAAAACTGGCATTTGCCTGCTTGAACTTCACTAAATTATTATGGGGGTGATGGGGAGATATCAAAGTTTGCATTAATGGACTTGACTGATATGTGTGAGAATTATCTTCTAAGCAGGGTGTAATATTTGTTAAATACAGAAAGATTTCTGCAGTGATCTCGATGTATTTTATAACTTGTATTTGATAACAGGCAGGAGAAGGCGTGGTAAATGCAGAAGTATTTTCCAGTATGTTGAGAGCAAGTCACAGGAGTAATTTGAAAATTAAAATTTGATGCTTGACATCCGGAGGAGATGGAGCGTGTCTTGTGCATAAACGCTTTTGGCTCTTTCGGTTTCAGATGCTCTCAGATGTGTTGCTAATAGATTAAAATCAAAGTCGTGGGTGCTTTTGGTTTAACTGAAAAGATCTGGCTGAATCTGCTCCCGTGGAGCTTTGTATCCAAACTACCAGAATTGCAGGAGCATCTTCTTGTGTCCAAGAACAGCTGGATAGCTAAAGGTCTGGAAATCACATATTTGCCTTTTGTGAGAACTTGGATGTGCTCAGACCTGCTCTCTCCTTGTTTTTTGTGGTTATTCAAAACCTGATGAATGTTGACATTTTCTGGAAACCTGTTATCTTTCTGGAAACCTGTTATCACGGGCAGCTAACAGCAGCTTAATGCCAGCCTCCTTGAACTGGTTCTGTGGGACAGGCTGCCCAGGGAAGTGGTGGAGTCACCGTCCCTGGACGTGTTCAGAAAATGTAGGTGGAGGTGGTTAAGGACAGGGTTTAGTGGTGGACTGGGCAGTGCTGGGGGAGTGGTTGGGCTTCATGATCTTAAAGACCTTTGTCACCCTAAATAACTCTGATTCTATGCTGTAAAACAGTAAAAACATACTGAAAATGCTGCATGGGATTACCCAGCTCTTACTGGTTTTAATTAGTACCTGTCTGTTTAGCCTTTACTGTTTCTGCCTAGGCTGAAGGCATGGTCTTGTTGAGGACAGACAGACATGCTTGTTGGGAGCCCCTGGCTGTATTGCTGAGGTGGCTGGGAAGATGGGAATGCCATCTGTGGCATTATGGGATGCTGGCAGTGCTTGGCTGTTGCGCTTCCTGATGTGTCAGCAGAGATGAGAGCCCATGTCAGAGGTGCAGAAGGCTGCACTGTCCTACCCCAGCTCCCAGACTAACCCTGCACACAACCCTTAGAGCTCACAGGAAAAATGCTGTCAAAGAGATTTCCATTCCCCTTGCTGTTTTATCTGTTTGAAGGGCTGCATGAATTAGCAGCAACTTTGTTCCAGATTCAGGTTTTTCACATTTTTCTTCCGGAATCTGATTATAATAGAAAGAGACTTACCCCCAAAATGAGAACTTTTCTTCCAAGTGTTCAGATTCCTGTTGTTGTTGTGCAACTCTCTACATGACAGTTTTACTTTGTGGTTTTTTTGCAGTGCACATATTGCTCTTCCTGTCCAAAAAGACTGTGTTCTTACCCTGGAGTATCTTTTGTAGTCTAGATTAAGACTTGGTAAGTCCTGAAAAATGCTAAGAAGGGGAAATGGTGAAATTGTCAGTGATGTAAAATTCTTACCTTTTTACAATGATTTAAAATTCTTTCTTACCAGCGAGGTTTCATGAGTCAAACTGGGCTGTTGGGAGTTTCTTTTGAAGATGTACATGTCGGTTGAAAAACGCACAAATTCCCATCTTCATCTGAAGAGGTCACCGGGCATCCGATCCTGGTCTCTGTGTGTTGGTAAGACCATTCCTCAGCTTATTTCAGAGCTTTCAGGGAAGAGGCTCACTGAATAAACTCCTAAAGAGCCCCTAGTGAAATGCCTGCCTTGCAGGCGTTTTCCTTTCCAGAAGAGGAATTGGTTGTGCTTTGAACTTTTCCTTTCTCATCAACTGAGTCTGAAGTCTCAGCGTGGCAGTTTCACTGTGAGACTTTCAGTCTCACCTGGAGAACCTCAGCAGCTCATGGAGGGAATTTTAATGGAGTCCTGAAAGCCCAAGAACAGAAAGGTTATTATGTGCCGTGCAGCAACAGAAATGTGAAGGGGCTGTATAGTTAGGTTGAAAAACATCTCAATTTTCAGGCATGGAAAACTGCAGTGTGGCCATGCTGGGGTTGGATGGTGCCTGTGGTTGGTGGTGAGCTCCTAAGGACACTGTAGGAAATGGGAAGTCATACAGGATGTTCTGAAAGGCATCTTTATAAACACTACTGAATATGCAGGAAAAATAAACTTGTTAGGGTTGTACTGAGAGAGCTGCTGGCAAAAATCTGGCATATCCTGCTTTCCAACTGAGCACTGCAGTAACACCATGTTCTCATTGCTTTCAGGGATGTTGAGAAGATCTTTGCAGTTGCAGCAGCCTCTGGGGCATGGGGCACTCTTCAGGTGCTTCCTCCTCCCTGAGAGAAAGGAGCTGGCAGTTTCTGACACAACTTTACTGCAAAAGTTTTCTCTTGGCTCCATAGGGCACTTAAAGGGGAAAATAACCATTGCAAAGTTTGTGTGAGCACTCCAGGTTGTACCATGCTGAGAGAAAGTATGGTGTCGTGGTTAGATTGAGTCCCTCTGAGGTTCTGTTCCCAGTTGTGTCACAACATTTTTATTTCTGACCCCAGCCCCTGTGCTTTTAATGCCTTTGCAGAATGGAAGTTTTTTTAATGCTGAGAGAAAAAAATAACTTGACTTTCATATAGTGATTGATGTTGCAGTCGCATTTGTCCTGTTTTTGAAAAGTGATGTTTTTCATTAGGGAATTTGAGATGTTTTTTGAGCTGCTTATTTGTCCTAATTGTCTCCTCTTTCCCCCTAGGAATAGCCTCCATAGGTTTGGCTGCTGCTTATTATAGTGCAGGTAATGGCCTATCACTGTTTTGTTCCTTTCCTTGATCAGCTTTTCATGCTGGTGACTCATCTGCAGCTTCTGTCTGGCCCTTCAAAGGCAGTGCAGGTTCCTCTCCCACTTTGTGGTGTGAATATTAAAACCAATAATAACTGTGGCCTCCCTGGCTTACTGTGCTTTAATGCTCTAGTTCTTACTCAGCCTCCTTTTCCATTTGCAGATATTTTTAATGATGATTTTGGTACTCTGTGGCATTTTGTACTTTCACTGTTTAATAAATGTGATTAGCTGGTCCTCACAGCTCTCCTGGGAAGATGTGTGATGATTATTTGACACCGTAATGACACGATTACTTTGCCTCTGACGGAAGTTCTCTGTTTCTCTGGAAACTGTCAAATCATCACAGGCAGAGATTACTCATCCAAGCACCTTTAGAGGTCAGACAGCTCCTGCTGCTTCCTCCCCCTGCAGTACAGCAGACTGCACCAAATGCCAGCTGCATTTCCACCCGTGGGATTTATCCTGCAAGCTGCCCTGTGATTCTTGTGCTGCATCCTGTTAACATCAGATGTTAAAACTTAATACTGTGTAGGAATGTGCTACCAATATAACCCAATATAAGTATTTTTATTTAAAGAGCAAAATGCAGTGAAAGTAGCTTTAGCCACCAGCCTTGTTTTTCTAAAGAGGTTGCAACAAAGTTTTCTGAAACCCCAGCACATTTCTACTGTGCCTTCAGTTAAAAGCCTGAGTGAGGAAATTGTTCAGGCTGTGACATGTAAACATTTCCAGGACTTGAAATGCAAATGTTTGTTTGCTAAGAGGATCAACTGCTTCCTTTTATGCAGAAACATGTTTGCTTTATTGAATTTGCATTGTCCTTATCCTTGTCCTCTGCAGCTCAAATATTTGGTGTTTGACAGCAGGTTGGCAGTTTTGTGGATGCCTTTTAAGATGCTTTTGCTTGTGGAGAAGAAAAAGATTTGATGTTACAACCTTGCCAATAATACATATGCTTATAATTTGCATGATTTGAAGCCCAGCATGAATGAAGTCTCTGAAAAGTGTGAAGACTCTCTGTATTTTCATCCTGGGAAAGAGCTGTAAAATAGCTTGTAGTACAACTAAAAGCAAAAATGTTCCATCAGAGAAACCATTCCTCCTTTTGTTGCTTTTAAAGGAAGCATGTTGCTTTCAGGATTGTTGGAATACCAAAGAAGGAAAAAAAAACAAGCTAAATTTGTGCATTTTTTGCATTGTTCAGACAGCTTGGCATGGAAGCTCTTCTACATGGCTGGGTGTTTCTTCGTGGCAGCCCAGAATCTGGAGCAGTGGGAGGTAAGATGCTGAGCTCAGGAAATAAGGGGCTGTGAGTAGGAAGCAGTTGGCAGATGCTGATTCCAGCAGCCCCAAGCACTTGCTCAGTCCAAACAGACAAGTTATGCTTTTGGCTTTGAGGAAACCCTCTGGGTTGCTATGCTGGGACTAGAATTAGGGCAATAATTCTTTGACTACACAAGCATAGAAATGTGAAGCTAAACATGTGGGTATTTTTAAGGGGAGGCTTGGCCCAAAATGTTCTCTCTCATATAAAAGAGGGAGGATGACTAGGACGTTCATGATTTTGAACTTAGCCTTCAAGCTAATAACAGAGCAACCACTAAATAAGGGAGCTCTAACCTTCCAGGCTGCTGAGCTTTTTTCCTCTGGGACAAGCTGGTTTAGGGTTGTGTGGATGTTGATTTGAGAGCAACCTTGTTGATTTGAGATGCCACCTTGTCACCCTGCCGACCTGAGTTGTGTTAGAATGAGCAACTCACCTAAAGAGAACAAGATCCTCTTTCCATTGACTGTCAGGGATATTTGAGATCTATGTAAGCCTGGCCCAGAGCACAGCACTGGGATGTCACATTCACCAGAAGTGAAAATTACAGGAGTTACAAGTCAGTGTTCAAATTTGATTCCAGGCAAAGTTGTTATTACATGAGGAATGTGGCAAGAGGGACAAGGAACCCACTTTTAACTCCCTTCTACAAGTCACACAAGAGATATGGTAAAGTTGCTGTTAAAAGCAAGAGCAAGATTGTGATTTTCACAATCTAGTTATAGAGGAATGTCTCTAAACTAGCTGTTTACCAGGATTGTTTTC
Source organism: Hylia prasina (assembly GCA_013397195.1). NCBI lineage: Eukaryota > Metazoa > Chordata > Aves > Passeriformes > Sylviidae > Hylia > Hylia prasina. The sequence continues at coordinate 402,990 of VYXD01010098.1, read as the reverse complement.
CCACAGAACTATTTTTTATTTTACTTTGAAGCATAGTTAGTGAAGGTGTTTTCCAGAAAATCTTAATTTTTATTTTTCAATTTTACAGGAAGCTGTATTTGATAAGAACAAGGGAACAATCTGCCTAAAAACATTCAATCTCTACAAAAAAATACTGACCTTGTCAAAAGGAGGCAATGAACAAGGTGAGAAAGCAACATCTGTGGGAGAAAATGTGGTGAGCAGCAGAAGAAATGGATATGTGCCCATTTAATAGCTTCTCTGGAGCTCTGTCAAATCAAGTCACATCTGTTTCCAGATCTGCTTTGTTCCCAAGCAGCAGATGTAACAATCTGCCTCTCTGGGCACAAGTGCTTTTTCTCATTGTGCTGAATGCATCTTGTTCATTATTTTAATCCAAGGTAAGGAGGCCTACACATTGCTTTCCATAATAATCTTAGCCATTCCTTTGGGATGGTAATGTGTTTTACCTTGCCCTTGGCTAGCCTGCTTGGCAGCTGGCACTGGTGGAAAGACTTCAGTTTTGGATCCAGAAGTTGAGATTCCTGTGGTATCAACTGTTTTGGGGAGCAGGCAAAGGTTTAGATACCATATGCAAGCAGGCATGTTACATCCTGCACATACAGAATATGCATTTAAAGCTGCCTGCTCAGGAGGCTCCATTTGATGCAGGATCTGATGTCCTTTGGGCTTCCTCTTGGATTAACAGAAATTGCAGTATAGTCTGAGACTTGGTTGAGTCATGGTGAGTTGGTAATTCTGTTGCAAACTGGCATCTTTTATTCTGTTGCAAAAGTAGGATCTTCTTCCATGTCAGAGTTTTTGTTCTACTCCCTGATGTAAATAGAACCAGCTCTCAAATACAAATCAATAAGCTTAGAAGAGTGGCCAAATTTGGAATGACCTTAAGCTGAATTGGTTTTTAAAGAGTTCATTTTTGAGATGGAAGATAAAAGATGTGGAGAGAAGGATGTATAATGTTTCTGAACTCTCCTTTAGGGTACATGTTTACAATGGAGAGCCAAGGATATCTCTTCCTCTTTGACAATATCTGGTTTAGGTCCCATTCATGTGAGGATGCAGAGATCAGCAGGTGCTCTGAGCAGTTAAATATTTCAGTATTTGTTCAGTCTCAGTAAACTGACATATGCCTGTATTTTTCTGTATGCCTACTCCCTACAGAAAAATAGTTTAAACTGCCATTAAAGCAAGTGGGAAACAGAAGTAACAACAGGTTTCTCCCCAGTGCCTGCCTGGCTGTATGTTTTCCCTTAGAGCCTGTCCCAGCTGCAGCGCCCTGCAGTCACACCCTGTGCACGTTTCTTTGCCTGAGCAGCTCAGCAGCTGTTTGCTGCTGCAGGACTGCCCTGGCTGCGTGTGATGACAGCAGTGGTGCCCAAGAGCAGGGTCCCTGTCAGCTGGCAGCAGTGGCAGTGCTGAGGGTGTGCAGTCCTGCTGACAGCTGCTGTTGTGCCCGTGTTTGCAGTGGTGGCTGCACTGAGCGAGATCCGCGATGTGAACGTGGAGGAGGAGGCCGTGCGCTACTTCGGGAAGGGTCACCTGGTGGTGCTGCGCTTTGTCACTGGATTCTCACACCCGCTCACCCAGAGTGCCGTGCTGGGCTGCAGAAGGTGCAGTGTGGGCTCTTTAAAATTGCAGCCTAAGGTGGGAAGTGCCAGTGTGGGGTCAGTAATTGCCAGCTGTTGTAACTAAGCTCATTGTTCAGACTTGCTGTTATGACCTTGTGTTACTCGGTTTGAACTTTTAAACCCCATCGTGTTTTCATTTACAGACCTTTGGGTAACGCCATTTATCAGGATCATGTTTAGATACCTGAGATCCCTTTGGTGGAGCTGTCTTCCAGACAGTTGCCTTCCTGTCTTCCTCAGCTATGCAATGGCAGAGGGGATTAATTCTACTTTGCAAACACTTGGTGTATTAGTTAACAAAAAATTTATCTTGAGCATTGATATCAAGGAACCTTGCAGCAGGGCCTGGGGGAGAGGACTGATGTGGAGGGAACAGCTTGGTGTGCCATGCTGTCAGCCATACTCTCTGTGCCCATATGACTTCACCTGGAGGCAGTTATTCTCAGGAATTAGCATGCCTGCTCTTGTCTTGTCAGCACCACAGTTCCACTAACTCTTCCATTGTTTCTTCTTTTCCACAGTGATGTGGAAGCAGTTGCCAAACTCATTACGAGTTTTCTGGAACTGGACAGAGTAGAGACCCCACAAGATTTCTCCCAGAGCAGCGAAACTGAGGCAAGTGATGCAGATGAACCAGAGGCTAAATACTGATAGTCATTGTGAACTGAAGCAAACAGAGGCTTTCACACGTCTGGAAAATATTCTGATTGTTCCTCAGAAACAAAAATCCCTCACGACCTTGACCTGTGCATTTACAATGGGTGGAATCTGTCTTAGGGCACATGGTTTAGTGCTAAACTGCTTCAAGACCCTGCATGTGGACACTGCTGGCTTTTGAGCTTTGTCTGCTCATCAGACTTGTCTAGGAATAGTTATTTATTAATGAATTGGTTTGAAATAATTGCTTTTCCATTAATGAAGATACAGATGTGAACTGCTTACTGCAAACATTTGCTGCAGGTACAGTATATGCAATGTAGAAGAGTTGCATTTGTAACTCATAACACAATGCTTTCAGGTTTCCCTTTTAATATATGCAATTAGGAGATGCAGAGTAGTGGCACTTTTATGTTCTCTACTACTGACTTGCCATTGGATATCTGTGGAAATTAAAGTCTGAGTGCCTCTCTTGGATTTCTAAACATCAGGTTGATCAACCTGTAACAGTGTCTTAACTTATCTCAGACTCACCAAGGAGCCATAAATAGCAAAGGAAAAATAATCATGATGAAACATCTTTGGGATGGTCTACCTTAATCCTGTTCTGCTGTAACTTCTGGGCAGGACAGAACAATCTTTTTCAATGTTTACTATTTAAACTGTGTAATTAGAAAGGAAACAGGGACGTGTGTAACTTTAGAAGGTGGTAGCCTAGAGTTGTTGGTATTTCCTCACTTGAAATGATACTGAAGTGCTAAATAATAATTTTTTTAAGGTAGTTGGATGAGACTAAATGTTTGACTTGTACTTGTGTTTTACACCAGGTGTGTGGTGTCCTCTGTTCTGACCAAGGGTTCCACAAATAATTAAAATATAATTTTTTTCAAGGTATTTCTGAAGTAAAAGCTACCTCTGTTAGTCAACATATTCTGTCTAGAACTAGAACTCCATCATGCTTACATTAAACATGTCAGTACATAAAAAATTGTAAAAAGCTGCAAGTTTCTTCAGCATGCTACAGCTGCTTGTACTGAAGTTCACTAGGTTTTATTTAGGAATCTTATAGCCTTTAGACCTGATTTAGAAAATATTTACACAGTTACATCTAGGAAATCTGAACAGGGTACGAGGTAACTGTGTTGTCTGCTTTCACGGTTGGCCAGCAGCAAATGTCTCCTGGCTGCAGTTTCTTCAGGATTTAAAAGAGCCTGTGGTGTTGTTTCCAGTCACTCTACCTCTACAGAGAGAAGGCTCTGAAAAGTTTTTGGTAGAAACCCCATCCTGTTGTGTGTTGCAGTTTGGTCTGAAGCTGAGCACCTGCTCATCAAAGAACAGATTTCAGCCATTCAGACCAAGAGTGAGCAGGGAGGGAGAGGCTGGTGCTGTCAGTGGAAGGTTCTCACTCTGCAGCAGAGACATGGCTGTTGGTGTAGTTTGCCTGCAGCACAGAACTAGGTCTGTTTTCTTTAAATAAGATAAAAAACTTGTAATCACATCAGGTATCAGTACAGACCTCTGCCAATGCACATTCCTGAAAGTCCTCTGAGCTGTTGGGGTGATCATGGGGCTTTCAATGCCTACCCCACACCACTGGAACTGGGAAGGTGCTGTGTATGAATGTGGGAAAATTAGGTTGCAGGCAATTAGCTAAATTTGCCTTTATTCTGAAGCACAGCTGTAAGCTGAGCATAATCATCAAACCTGTTTAAAAGTCTTGCAGGGTGTAACGCTTTGTCGAGTTCCTCATTTAAATCCACTGTAATGTATACCCCAGGTGATGCTCATTTTAGAGAGAGGAAAATGAGATTGGGGATTTGGAGAACTCTTTTTTTCCCCCACAGTGTAAAATGAGAACGGTGAGTGTTCTAAGGACTTCCAGCAGGAAGAACTGTGGTGGAGTATGGAATGGTACAATGTAAGCACAGGGGCTCAGCCTGGGGGAGCTGCTGCTCTGTCAGTGATATTCAGAGGGCATTAGTGGTGTGCACTGCAGCCACCCTGAGCCCATGGAGTGCAGCATGGATAAAACAGACAAAACTGCTGCCTACAGTCTGAGCTCTACTGGCTTTCCCTTGTATTCCCATGGCAGCTGACATTCCATGGAAGATATAAGCCTGCTGTAGTTGTCCAGTTAAAAATCAGCTTTTGAGAGGTGTGTCTGTTGGTGTGACCCTGCACTGCACCCCGTGTCCTGCTGCTGCTGAGCTGTAGTGCATCCAGCTTCCAGTGCTTTCATGGTCTTAGTCATGTCTATACTTACAGACTGTGCAGTATCTTAGACAAAGATTAAAACAACCCAAGGAAAATGCAGAATCTATAGAAAGGGGAATGACCTATAGTAAGGTACAAGCTCATCTTCCTTTTTCTGCCACTTCTCACCATTCTGCCAAAGGCTTGTCTGGATGGTTTTCCTCACTTGGGCCCAGTAAACAGAGCCTTACATGTGCCTGGTGTAAAGTGACTTGGACTCAAAGGAATCATGTGAAAGACTAGTTTTGGTTAGGAAATTAGGTACTCCTAGAAGATTGTTACAGATGTAGTCATTAACTTTTGCATCTCAGGCTATCTAGAGACTTGTGCCTGGACAGGTGTAGTTTGCATGACTTAGAAAAGATTTAAAAACCTGCATGACAGAGCTTAGGTTAGATCTAACACCCTGACCCCTAAACCCAGGCCCCTTTGTCATGCCCTTTATTATAACTGTATGGCAAGTGCCACTTAGCTTCAGCTCATGCTTGAGCAGCACAGTGGCAGTTCCTTGCAGGGCTGGCACTGGGGCTGTGGCTGCTGCAGGGAGCAAAAGCCAGAGTGCAGAGGGAGAGCACTGCTTTGTGCAAGGTGTAACCTCATATTCCAGTACTTCACCATGAAACATTCCATACCTGGCATCAATTGTGCAAGTCCCAAAGGAAATCCAAATATTCATAGCTGAGATCTGCGTCTCGGGCTGTATTTATGAAGTTACACAGATACCAAAACCTCAGCTGGCTCACACAGTAAATAAAGAGTGCTAGTTCTGACAGTGTTGTAGGTGGCTGGGAGGCAAAAATACTGCTGGAAAATGTTTAGAAATTGCCTTTTTTCTTAAACTTCAAAATTGCAAGTAGAATTTCAGCAAGGCCTTGTTGTATTGTCTTTTTTTAAAAACAGTTCATTGATAAAATCAACTTTGATAACTTGTTTTGCGTCGCTGTAGTATTTTGTATTGTTTATAATTAAAAATTATTAAAATATTAATGGCTGTCTAAATTATTACTGGGAACAGATCTATTGAAAGAGTTAATGAGGGGGGAGGACAGAATAGAAGGAGCCTAAATACCTGCCTAGAAGTGACCCTGCTGACACACTTGCAGCAATCTAGCTTTTAATTCCATATAAACTGATAGATCCAACTCTCTATTGGTGAATATTTCCATTTTCCCTCCTTTAAACCAAACCAACATGCTACACACACAAAAAAGCAGCACCCTTCTACAAACACTTTGAGTATCAAAGGTTTTATTCAAGTAAAATAAATTAAGATCTTGCTTAGTTCAAGCTATGTCACAGGTATACACAGCAAATGGTTCTTTTTAGATCAAGATCTGCATGTGGACCTAGTTACTGAGACTCTCATTGAGTCAATTGAAGCTTGTCTTATGCTGTAGTTTTACTTTCTGTATGTCAAGATTTGTTCCAAGAAAAATTCAACACCAGTGCTTCCAAAAAAAATTTAAAGGAAGGAATAAATGAAGCACAAAAATAAATATTTTGAATATTCACAGTGGAGTAAGATACTTAACTACCATACTTCCAAATTATTTCCATTTTGGTGATAATCTCAATTCTCCACCAAAGTCCCCAAAATATATTTCTATACATTATGCCAAGTTTGACATTAAAGCAGAATAAACCAGCATTTTTTTTTTTCCTTATATTCAGTAGTTTTAGTCCCAGCTCAAACTGGGACAAACTTGCAAAGTGCAGGCTGCAGTTTGAGGTTTCACACAGCTCACCAGATGCCTCAGTGAGTGGGGTGGTGCTTTTCTGGAGGGATGAGGCCCCCCTGAGCTGAGCTGGGGCTCTGGCAGCAAGTGAAGCAGCCCAGAGTGTTAAAGCAGTTTTCCCTGTGTCACTGCCTCAGGAGCTCCCTCTTGCCACAGCTCAGAGCACAGCTGAAGGAGTTGTGGTACAGAACATAATGACACAAGCAGTAGGACTTTCTCAGGTCGTTGTTGTTTAAGAGCATTTTGCTACAAATCCTGAATTTGGAAGAAACTGAGTTTTTCTCCTGCCTTGTAGGAGAGAGCTGTGACTCACTCCTGCATTCTGTTCTGCAAGGGGAACAAACCTGACTTACAGGCAGGTGAATTACAGTTCAGCATGTGTTGAGACAGGAAAATTGAGTTGAAGTGGTTTATGTTAATAAATTCCTCCATGCCTTCAGGTCACTTTTGTTTAACCACAGTTCATGCTTCAACTCTCAAGATGACAAACTGCAGCTCAAGGACGAGCTGCTGATTTTTCACTAGCCATGTTTTCCCAGGGAATGAGTCAGACTAATTGAAATGCCCCTAATTTTGTGCTTTTATTGCTTCATCTAAATCATCCACCACTTGCTGCAGTTTCTGTAGGCTGGGGTGGACATTCTCCTCCATCCATTCCTCTATAGCACACCTGTGGAAAACTTGCTCCATGGCTGCTTGGAGGTCTTGCACCACAGCATTCCACTTGGAGAGGAGACTGAGCAGAAATGAGAAGGAAGAAACAATGACATTTGCAGGTGAGCTCTGCCTCAGGGGAGGGTTGGCTTACTGGCCTTTGGAAGGGAGTACTATCCTTAAAACCACTTTACAGGAAAAGAAGCATCTATCACAAGAGCCCAAAGGACTTGATTTTGTTCAGATGGCAAAAACTTGATGCTGTTTCTGTTTAAGTTCCATTGATCTTGGCACTTTCCTCATGCAAAGACTTTTAAAGTACCAAAATGTGAGCTCAAAAAAAATTCACACATTTTAAGTGTAACTGAAACCCACTGTGAGACTTGTTGGGAATTTAATTCTGGGTTTTATCAGAAAGAGTAGATGAGATTGGATGTTCACCTTATCACAGAAAAAAAAAAAGTATAAATGAACCTTTTAGCATGAATTGGCAAAATGTCTAGGACAAGTTCTGAAAAGCCCTGGGTGACAGGGAGCAGGGGGAAGGGCCTGGCTTTATTTTTATTCCAAGCCCTGCCTGGAATGTGGCTCAGGGTGAGCTCCTACACCAAGGCCAACCACTGCAGGGCTGCACAGGAGTAACAAGGGAGAGGCTTCTGGACACCAATTCTGTACTTGTTCTCAATTCATTCAACAGAAGGCAACGATATATTTAGAATTACAGAATAGGTTGGAACTTTGAAGATCATCTAGTTCCAACCCAAACATGCTGTATAAAAACATATTATGGACACTTTGTCTGAGTCCCATTGATGTTTCTGAGATAATTATGGAAAGAGGTAAGAGCTCACAACTCTCTGTACCTGAGTGCCCAAAATATATCAGAGTTTATTTCCCCTGTAATGCAAAACCAGAGGTGTTACCTGAGTGCATCTGGCTGGAAGTGCTGCATTATGATAGGATGAATAATCTTCCTTTTCCTGTGGTAGGGGCTGAACCAGCCTGTGACATACCTGAAAATGGATGGTGGGGGGAGCAGCAGTGAAACAGCAGCATCTGTTTGTCACTGCCAGGGAGGTGGGGAAGGCTTTGATTATGTTATGGCTTTGATTTAAGTTATGATGCTGAAGGAGTAAGTTTATTTCAGTCTTAGCCTGTGAAAGTGTTCCCAGCAGATGATCACCTGATCATCTGCTGCAGAATAAGTTTCATTTCAAGCTCCTTTCTTTTGTAACTGCACCATTCAAAATTTGCATTTTAACTTTAAAGAGCAGTAAAATGTAATTAAGGAAAGAACTAGATGCTTCAAATAAGGCAGCATTCAGTATTTAGGAACTTTGCTAAAATATTTGAAGTTTTGATCTAAATACTATGTTCTGCTGAGGTGTCAGTGCCATGTGAAATGCAGAGCTTGATATTTAAATCACTTTTCTGGAGCTGTGCCCCACTGGGAGATGATACAGCTCCAACACTCCTGCAGCCAGGAGAGAATGAACAGAAACCTCATTACCTGTTCCTTTCGAGAAGTTCATCCACTGATGACTTGAGGTAGAAACTAACTTGTGTCACGAGCGTGAGGATATTGCTCCCAGGAAAGGTCCCCAGACTTGTGCTGTCCAAAGAGGATCTGTTAATTTCTGAACTTACCACACCAGAAGCACCTGAGTTCTGCAGCTGGAATTTTACCTCATGAAAGCATCAATTTCCAGGTTAGACATTCCCAGGAGCTTTTCCACATTTTCTTTAACCTTTTCAGAATAGCCACCTGGCAGAAGAGAGTGGAAATGACTAAAGAAGCCTAAGGAACCAAAATGTTCATACAAGAGGGGTTTTCTGCAGTATTCTGCCTTGGCTTAGTGGTTCCCCTTTGGTGAAGAATTTTTTAAAAGGTAAAATGAAAATAAAAGGAAAAAAACCACTTGTGGGTGGGAGGAGGAGCTGATTTTCTTTCACACAGTTGTCTTGTGCAAGGTGAGCACTTCCTAGCTCTGAGCTTTCTGATCAGGGTGCTGAATATTTCTAGTGCCTTAATTTAAAAAAATCAGTGTTTATTTTGAAAATAAGAAAAATTCTGTTGACAACTGCCTGTAAAGAAAGCAGAAACTACAGGAGGTATTTTACCAGTGTCCTCCCCTTAATTTATTTAAGAAAAACAATTAGTTAAAACAACTTTTTACACATGAGCATGTTCTAAATCTAAATGAAATAGCCTAATTTATATATCATTATTGTTTCAAATCAGTTTGAAAAGCAATTCTGCATCTTAAATTTATTTTTTAATACAAGCATGAAATTTTTGACCATTTGTGTGTTAGATCACAATAAATGAAGAGGATACAATGGCTATTTTTAAATCCTTAGGCCAAGAGGCTTCTCTGCTCCCATACTGCAAATTGTAATTTATTGTTCATAATTCAGGCCATGATCAATTCAGCAAACAAACTCAAAATACAACAAGCTTGTTCCAATCTTAGGGCAAGGTCACTTCACTCCTGTGCTAGGCATTATCTGAGAGAGAAGAGAATTGTCATTGTACCATTCTTTAGTGCCTGCAGACACACGGCCAGTGATGGAATTGCCACAGGGAGAAGCTCACACAAAACAGAGAAGTGATCATATCTACGTAAGAAAACATCCATTAATTACACATTTGACTGTTAGAGCATACTAAACAAGTGGGAAGTTTTAATATTTCAATCACTAAAATTCAGAGAGCTTCAGGAACATAAGTTTCTGTCTCAGAGAAGAGATCACTTATCTCTGAAATGTGAAGTATTGCTGTTTTACTAGGAAGGACAGATAAAAGCCAAATTCTCTTCTCAAGGCAAATTAGGGTCAGAAAGTGGACATCACCTCTCAGGTATTCCCTAAGACCTCCTGACTGCATAAAAATGTTTTACTCCTTTATTGCATTAATAAATTCTCATCTCTTACGTGATTTCATCCTGTTTGAGTTCCCATCAGACAGTCAGACAGACAAACCATGCATGATCTACTATTGTCTATGAGCAGTTCAAGGTGGCACAAAATCCATTCAAGCCTTCCAACCCAATCTGCTGGTGGTGGTGTCCCCAGAGCCCTTGTTCTGCTGGCTAGTGCTGCACAGCTGACTGCAACTCTGAAATCCACCTTCACAGTCTGGGGGTGAGGCCCAGCAGCGACAGACGGGAACATTTGCAGGGCTGCAAAGTTCCCTTCTAAACCCCCAGCTTCCCTGTACCTCTGAGGGGGTTTGGGGTGGAAATGTGCTTATCTGTGAGCCTTGGAACCACACAAAAAAAGGCTGTTCCTCACCTCTGCCAGCCGGTCAGAGCGATACCTTCGAGGACATCAGCAGGGCTCCTGCTGGCCACCTGCAGCCACTCCAGCTGGTTCCTGAGGTGGTGCCCAATCAGTGTTAGAGACTGATTCACTCCCGTGGCTCCCTTGAAGGCACTTGCAAACCACACCTTGGAGAAGCCACACCTGTGGTACTTCTCTATGAGCTGCACTGCAGTGAGACACAGGGACACGCACAGCATGAGCCCTGTCCAGTTCCAGCCCTGACTGCAGTGCTGCAGTGAAGGGGAGCACAGCTCCAGATCCAACAGGCTGCTGAGCCTCTTCCTGTCAGGCTTGGAGCACCAGCAAGGACGGGGGATTTGACACCCTCTCTGAGCAGCCTTTTGAGTGGCTGTCCTCTTATTTTCATGTGTTATTCCACTCCCTTGTATTGCTACCTTGCTAAGAGCTGTGAGATTGTAACAAGCATGCACAACATCTGACAGCTGATTGTTCTTGCAACAAAGAAATATTGGCATGAATGTTAGATGCCTGATGGGAGCCTTTAGCCCTCTGAATTCTACAGATTTAGGAAGCCCTGAAGCTTCTTTTGCAGAGCTGTTCAATACAGAGTTATGTGCTCCTACTGCTGTAAGGAGAGTTAATACAAGTGCTTATGGAAAACCTCTGAATCTCCTATCAGTGATTCCACAGCTTCTGCTGAAAATAATTCCATTTCTCTGCTGAAAGTAATTAAGCAGTCTACAATGCAAGTCATTCATAGGAGAAACAACTATAAAAAGAAAATAAGTAATAGCAACTATGATGTGAAATCAAACAAGGGCTGTCTTTAAGCTATTAAAGCAATAAAAACCAGTTCAACAAAACCAGAATGTTTTGGTGTCTAGCTAAGGTAGGTTTTCATGACAGAATTTGGCTTTGGCTATTTTGCTTCTACAGCTCAGCAGAGAAGTACAAACCTTTGCCCTCCACGTCGATGTCTGCTGCATAGTCCCAGATCATCGGCTGCACCAGCTGTGGGACCCCAGACTCTGAAAGGAACAGAGCTCCTCTAAAGCATGGAAAACAGCTGCTTAAATGAGGACTCAGTACAGGTTACTGGGGCACCTACTGACTACAACTATGGCTTGTCACAGCTGAGGTGCCCCTGGCCATTTGCAGCCTGGCCAGGACTTGGCACATGCCCAGGGGCACTGTCCTCAGGCATCCTGAAACCATTAATATGGAGGAGCAGTGACAATTTATCAGAGATCCATTTGTCCCAAGCCCACCTCATTCTTAGCTCCTTGCCTCTCTGTGTACCAGCTGGATTCCACTGGCAGAGCCACAAGCTCCACGGACAACATTTAGCTAAACTCAAATGTAACACTGACAGAGTGCCTGGGCTGTGTTTGCACAGAATGTAGCTTTTCAAGTACAAATAAAGATACAAATTCAGCCTTAAGTCCTTTTACAATCAAGTCCTCAGCTAGTTTTAAACATGTGAAACTGACCCCTAGAGGAACTGCAGTAAATTGTGCAGAAATTCAGTACTTAAAATCCATCACATTTTAATTTGTTTATTCTGTTATTGTGGCAGTAGAGTGCACTTAGAGTGCACTAGATGCTGTGCTGTTCTTGTGGAAACTCCCTGGGTCCCACCTGCATTTTTGGGCACGATTTCCCACTACCAAAGCCTTGAATAGCTCAGTCACTGCTGGAGGAGCTGCACAGCTCTTCCTGGCACCATCTAAATCTGTTTGCAGCAGCAATGTAAGGTGGCTCTGAAAATGCTGGAACTCCCATCTCAGATTACTCAGATTTTAGCAGTGATTTGATATTTTTCCACAAACAAGACTTGTGATGTCAAGGCCTTGGAGCTACCCCACAGTTCAGTATCAAAGTCCTCACGATGTGCACTGTGATCACAAAGATGCTCACGGGGCTGCAGCTTCTCTGTGTGAGTTTGCACCACTTGGGATCAGGTGCTGCAAAGGGCAGCAACGAACATTAGAAGGTGCTGAGAGGCAGAGAGATTTAGAATTGGACCACAGATGTTAATAGGTAGTTGTTTTAATGTATAAGGAAAGTAGAATTGATGGCAGCCACTGCAGGGTGAGCGTTTTGTGATGGAAAACTAAAGTGTTCAGACTGGCCTACACTCACACAGGGGCTCTGTGACAGCCAAGGACTGAGTGCTTCTATTCTCCAAACAGACCACACCTCAACTCTTGCCAGATTTGTTGTTTTCATTACATTCAGCTGCCAACCAATCTGTTTTATGTTTTATGTGTGAAGCTGCCTCACCCCATGGCTGGCCACCCACCTGCCAGTGTTTCCTCACTCATCCCCCTGAGCATGTCGTCCCACACGATGGGTGTCACCATGGGGTAAGAGGAGGCCAAACAAGTGGCAACTGCTTTTATGTGGGATAAGCACAGCTTCTCTGGAGTGTTGTCTTGCTGCTGCAGCCACTGCTTTGACTCCTCTCCTTCGCCAAGGTAGTAGACCTGAAACACCAAGCAAATCATCCTGACTTCTTGGATAGAAATAGAGAAAGTGAGGTAGAAAATATTCAAAACCTTTGTCCAGATGTGACCCACTGAGTGGACAGATTCCAAAGCACCTCTCAGTGCTGAAGGCACTGCAAGCATTTCTATCAGTCTGCAGGAGACTGTGGCCATGATTACATGCATCACTTGAGAGAATTTTCCAACAGAAACCAAAATGTCTATATGCCATATTTGCCTTTGGAACGTTTGTCCTTGGAAGTAGCTCTCATCACATTTATTCACTTCAAATCGACCTCAGGTAGATAAAATGAGGTTCTTCTCTTGGGGAAGATCACCCAAATGTGAGTCTAGAAGCAACCTGGGGTCATATCCAATGGTGGCCCAGCATACTTGGTCCCATGCACAGAGTGAATTTAAATTTGCTGGTTTAGAGAGGTTTTATTTATTCTACATAAATAGTATTTTGCTTTATAAAAGCCTACAGCTCCCTCTCTAACCTTCCCAGCAGTTTCAACACAACAGGATACAAACTAAACTAATATCAGTACAGTTAAGTGGTCATAATGAATTCCAGGGATCTGTGTGCCATCAGGATGGTTTTAACAAACTATGAGAAAAAGAAGCTGGAGTTTTCTCCTTCTCAAGGAGACAAACTACCAAGGTAAAAAACCCAGCACTTCCAAACAGAGAAGGGTTTACTTTGAGTAACTTGACCAGAACAATGAGCCAACATCTTACACCAAACTTAAAGGATTAATGAACAGCTCTAATTGATATCTCACTTCAAATACTCACTTGACCTAAATCCAAATGCTGCTAAGATTTAAGAAGCTGCTTTCCATACTTTGATATTACACTCATATCTATGGAAATGACAACCTGTGCTACTGGAATCATTTATTGTCAAAAAGACTTTTCTGCACTGACTCAAGTGGTGTCTTCTGTCCCCAAAATCCCACCCAAACATGGCCTGGGCACCACTGAAATGCAGAAACCTCAGCCCTTGCTATCATTCCTCAAAAGAAAAGAAACATTCCCTGCTCAAGAGAAGTCCCACCTCATCACATCCGATGTGAAACCACTGTAAGTCCTCGTGCAGGGCCATGACCTGGTCAATCATGGCTTTGACCAGTGCCAGTGACTCCTCCTTGTGCGGGTTCAGGGCGTTGGGCAGCGCCTCTACCTCCCTCAGATGAGCAAACTCCCTGTGCTTCAGCACAAACTGCAAGGGAAAGGGGAGCTCGGGGGCAGCTGCCACAGCAGGGGACAGCAGCACCCTCCTGTCCCCAAGGCTCTGAGGGCAGGTGTCCTGCTAAACCCGGGGTTTGGCTTGACTGAGCCCCAGGGACAGGCTGGGGGCACAGCTGCTGCTCCACGCTGCTGGGAGGTCTCTGACCACAGAGCACCTCACAGGGTGGGTGAAGGAAACAGGGATGTCACTGCAGTGTGACCCCGATGTCAAATCCTGCAGCTGCAGAGCTGGATAACCAGAGCACTGGGATTGGATTGGAAATTTCCCAGCAGAGAATCACAGAATGGGTCAGGCTGGAAGGGAGCACAGTGGCTCATCTGGTGCCACCTCCCTGCTCCAGCAGGGCCATCCCAGAGCACAGGGCACAGGGTTATGTGCAGAGAGCTCTGGAATATCCCCAGTGAGGGAGACTCCACACTCCTCTCTGGACAACCTGTTCAGAGTTTGGTCACTGCACAGGAAAGAAGTTTTTTGTCATGTTCAGGTGGAATTTTCTGGCCATCAGTTCCTGCCCAGAACTAGACACAGTGCTCCAGATGTCACCAGGGCTGAGCAGAGGGGCTGGATCACTCCCTGCCCTGCGGGCAACACTCTTCCTACCGCACCCCGAGATCCCCCCGGGCACCGCTGGCTCAGCAGCCCCAGCTCACCTCCATGTGCCCGAAGCTCTGCACCAGCGGCACCACGTCCAGGCCCTGCGCCCGCGCCCGGCTCAGCAGCGCCCGGAGCTCCGCGGGGCTGCGGGACAGCGACAGTCAGTGCCCGCCGGGCACGGCCCGGGGCACCTGCGGGTACCCGGAGCTACCTGCGGGGTACACGGCGCTACCTGTAGGCGTGGGGGGCCCGCAGCAGCTCCAGCGGCCCCGTGTACGGGAAGGTGTCCTCATACTCCAGCAGCAGCCCGGTGGCACCCAGGGCACGGAGCAGCGGCAGCACCTGCGGGAGGGAGGGAGGGGACAGGGGGGATGCGCCTGGGCTGTGACCCATGTCACCACCCTGCGCCCCTGTCACCTGCACCAGACACATCCATCACCCGAGCCAAATAAATCCTTCACCCATACCAGGTCCATCCCTCACCTGAGCCGAGTACACTCCTTACCTGAGCCCAATGAATCCTTCACCTGCGCCAGGGACATCCTTTACGCATACCAGCTACAGCCCTCACCTGAGCCCAATTCATCCCTTACTTGTGCCACAAATCGTCCCTCACCTACACCAAGCACATCCCTCACCTGCCCCAGTCACATCCCTCACCAGTCCCAGTCACATCCCTCACCAGTCCCAGTCACATCCCTCACC
>VYXD01010098.1:299369-387160 GCA_013397195.1 Hylia prasina | reverse complement strand
GTCCCTCGCTGACGGGGCTCGCTCTGTGCTCCCTCCGCAGCGCCAGGAAGTGCAGATTGCAGCAGGATCCCCGGGGAAGGTGGCTGAAGGCAGCGATCCTCCTCCTCCTCCTCTCCGCCGCGGCCGGCGGCGGCCTCGTGGTCTGGAGCCGCCTCCGCGCCCGGGATGGGAGCCCCGAGGGTGGAATCCCTGCAGACGGGGTCACCGAGGTGCTGGCACATCGCAGCGACAACCTGCGGGACAAGTTCATCGAGATCCCCTGCTCGGAGGACTACGACAGCCACAGACGATTTGCAGGTAAGCGGACAGGGCTGTCCGGAGCGCATGGCGGTGCTCAGAGGGCAGGGCCAGCCTGGCTGCTGCATGGGCTGCAAAACCCCCGTGTTCCCATCAAAAAGTCATCGTCCCTTGCCTAAAGCCCCAAACGTTTGTGTCCCTCGAGCCAACCTAGAGGTTGATGATTCTGAGAGGTTTTCATGTCATTACTCCCTTCTGAAACTGCTTTGTAAGGGCGCAATGAAATAAACCTTTTGCCAAGTCTGTTTCTGGTTTCTTTCCATACTCTGTTGATTCCTGTAGGAGGCTTGTGAGTGAGTTTGCTGCTGATCAGTACCATACAGGCTATGGAGTGAAACTGATTCAGGACGTTGTGCCACCAGCGTGTGGTGACTGCACAAGTGCCAACTTTTGGCACTCTTGTTCTGGGTTGTGTGTGTGCCAGGAGCTTTGGGGGCAAAGCACTTTTCTGTCTTTGTGTCTTTCAGCTGAGCCTGTTTTCTGTCAAGCTGGTATCTGTTCCTCCTGGCACTTATTTCTTTGAAGTGTTGAGGTTGGTTCTTCAAGAGACATGGAAGATTTTAATCTTCTCTGACAGAGAGCAGTGAGAGTCTGACTTGCAGCTTCCATGGATGAGCAGTGCTGATGTTCTCTTCCAGATTTGCAAAGTGTGTTGTGATGAACATTTTTAGTTGGTACAACTGCCAGAAGGCAGCTCTGCTCTTGGTTTTTGTCAGTATGTCTGGTTGTGTGTTGACTAATAAGCTGTTGAACTGAAAAAAAAAAAACAACAAAAAACCAGAAAACTTCTGAGTTAGTTTTTTACCAAATTGGTGGTTGTATCTGCTTCATGATGTGGCTGAGAAGTGTTGACACAAAGCTGGAGGCTGGAAGAGGCTGCTGTGAGCTGAGGAAGAACAAAGGAGATCAAAGGGCTGGAGAACCTCTCCTATAAGGAAAACCTCAGGGGGCTGGGTCTCCTTTCCCTGGAGAATACATCCCAGTATTCTAGTGCTTAAAGGGAAGCTACAGGGGACAGAAACTCTGCCTTTGCAAGGAACTGCATGGAGAAGACAAGGCACAGTGGGCACAGGTTTCATTAGCCAAGGTTTCATCTTGATATTAAAAAAAAAATTTACAGAGAGAGCACTCAGTCACTGGAACAACCCCCCCAGGGATGCTGTGCACACCCTGAGACTGAGGGTTTCCAGGGTGTGGCTGGGCACAGGCTCTCTGGACCACAAAAAGCTGACCCAGATGATCTTTGGAGGTCTTTTCCCACCTGGGCTCTTCCGTGATTCTGCAGTTTTTAACTTTCTTCTGTGCCAGTTCTGATAGAAAGTGTTTGACAAATTGCAGCCCCTGTGTTCTTCAAGAGGCTGGTCCTGGTGCTGTTGGTCAAAAAGACCTGTGACATAAAAGAGAAGTTCATGTGGAGTCTGGGGTCACATAGTTTTTCCTCAGTGCTGCTACTGTAGCTTTTTTTTTTTTGAGGATTCATCCCAAATGTTATTTAGGCTGAGAAAACTGATGTCAGGAAGCTACCAATAAAAAAACTGTCTTGGTAAGGTAGTTTGTTTTTTTTGTTTTGGTTTTTTTTTTGACAGAACACATGAGAGCACATGTTCTAACTTTTCATAGTTACTAGAAGGGCAAACTGCTGCTGGCTGTATTTATGTAGTGCAAGGCCAGAGAAAACTGCAGCTGGTGATTTGGTTATGATTGAACTGGGGCTAAAAGGCTCTGGATTCTGCTACTGCAGTGTTTGCTTACCAAAAGAAACCCCCCAAAGCAACAAAACCTTACTTTTCCCTTCCCTGGTTTACAAGAACAATTTTTTTGAGCTGTGGACTTGTGGTCTGGGCCATCCCTCCAGTTATCCTTGTCACTGTTTTCTTTATTTTCATTCTTTTTCATTCTGTTCTTTTCACTGTAAGGAAGGCAGGAACTTCAAGGAGGGCAGGAACTTCAGGCACATCTTCCCAGGAACAGGAATGAACGTGTTCTTTATTTTTGGGGGTGTCATGGGGAGCAGCAGCAAGTGCTGACTGCAGGGTGAGGTCTGACCTCTTGGCTCTGTGTGGGGATGACTGACTCCCCTTTCTAATCAGGTGTTTGCCTGGTGCTGCTGCTCAAGTTCCCTGATTGGTTTGGGTTTTTAGCAGATGCTGTGGCCACTTGAGCAGCTGTTAATTGGTTAATTAAAGCCGGGCTGTGATAATCTCTGCTCTGGGCTTTTCCCCACGTGAGGGTGGTGATGAGCTGCAGAGGAGTTTTGTGTGTGTCCCGTTCCCACAGCCCAGCGAGGCAGAAAATGTGGATTATGGATCAGCTTGGCAGCTTTAGCACTTGGGAAATAGGTTTCTGTCACTCAATAGCTCTTCATTCTCAGTCTTTAGCCTGGTTTGGCACCCACAGCTGCAAGCTCTGTGGCAGGAGGAGGCACATTCCTGTCACCACTCAGTGTCTGATGCTCAGCTGTGAAGTTTCCACAGCTAAAATGAGCTTTTTATTTATGCACCTGCTTCCAGCTGAACTTGGTGCAACTGAGCTTCCAGTTTGTTTCAAGTGATTTGGTAGCTGGTGTCAGAGCAGGATTTATTTCCATAGCACTGCCTGTAAACATGCTTCATACCAAATAAAATTTGCTGTTTTTCAGAGGCCAAGCACTTAACTTACTGTATTTGCAGAAGGTAGAGTGTTATGTGAGCACAGCCTCACCTGCATTCCAAGCTCTGTGGGCAGATCTTGGCCATTTCTGCTCTCCTGAGACGTGGGTAGCTGCTTAAACCTTCTGTGGCCACTGTGTGTGGTGAAATCTTATTTCTGCTGCGTGTTGACATTTTGTGTCAGTGCACAAAGCATCCATGGTCACTGCCCAGGAGACAGAGCTAAGGTGCTTTTCCAGAGACAAGGCCAGGGAATGTGGGAAGCAGGTCTAACTCAGACTGCTCTGGGGATGGCAGCTGTAAATCTTTGCCTGCTCTTGTCCGGCTTGGAGAGGGATTGTTCCCTGCCCAGGGCAGGGGGTGGAATGAAATGATCTCCAGATTCCCATCCAACCAAACTGTTCTATGATCCTGTGCTTCAGGGGAACATCTTAACAGAGCTTCTTTTCTCCTGTGAATTCTCTCTGTCTCAGCAGTGAGTGGTTCTTGGCTAAATACCACTAAGGAGGAGACACAGCTGCAGTTTGGGCACTTGGTCCTTCATGTTATTGTGGTTTTTGTGCTGAATGGGGGCAGGGGCCAATGGCAGTACATGTGTTTTTGCATGTTTTGGTATGTTCCTCCTTTACCTTGATTTACCTGATAGCCAAAGCTGATGGTGCCTTACCAAATGAAGGGATTGTTTTATGTCTACTGGGCACAAATTTGTGGAAGCTACCAGGTAGTTGCAGTACTAATCTGAATTTCTCCTGAGATTCTCCAGGTATGCCTTTGACACTTCCTTACTCACATGTGCCATGGTCTCTGAGACAGAGAGGACACTTTTCTTACTGCTGAAATAGTTTTCAAACAGATTGTTCTGATTTTTCCTCAGCATTCACCCAGTGTTTGTGCTGCACTGTTGGTACCTGACTGACTTTATGCTGGACTACATTTTTCTGCTTGCTGGAGTTTTTTCTCCATTTGGGAAAGCTTATGCTGCTGCTTTCAGAACACCTCCTGCTTCCAGTACTCTTTGCCAGTTCTCTGTCAGAGACCCCAGACATTTAACAATTGTTTGAGGTAACCCTGTAGTTTTGCCAAGCCTGGACTCTCCAGTGCTGGCCTTTCCAGAAGTGTAAGAGGTGTGCTGATATTTACAGCTGGAAAAGGAACAAATCTCGTCTGAAATCAGAAATCTTTGCAGAATGTTGTAGAAAGGAAGCTCTCAATAGCCAGGTTTGTGCTGGAGTATGAAATTTCTCCTTTGAGTTTACTCCTCCCTAGCTCTTCTCTACTTGAACATCAGCTTTCCCTTGCAGCCCACCTGAGACATAGCTGGGGTATA
This sequence comes from Hylia prasina, assembly GCA_013397195.1. Lineage (NCBI taxonomy): Eukaryota > Metazoa > Chordata > Aves > Passeriformes > Sylviidae > Hylia > Hylia prasina. Next base: position 382,888 of record VYXD01010098.1, on the reverse strand, counting down.
TCCACTAACAGGAAATGGAAATTCCTACAAAATTCCTGGCAAAACTTCTCCTGTCAGCCTGGTCATTGTATGAGTTGCCTTTGATCAGAGCAGACTGATGCTTTTGTCCTCCATGGGTGAATTGACTGATTTATTTCCAGGAATTCTGTGTACTGATGAATAAATAATTCTTGAAGTGACACTTGGTTCAGGAGCACTGAGTGTGTTGGCAGGTGTCAGAAAACACACTCAGCCCATCTCTCCTGGGGCTTTACATCTGTAAATGGATCTTCCTCAGAAAGGTGCCAGATGTAACATCCTGAGGTCTCTGGTGCCTCAGAACTGATTTTATTTCTTCTTCTTGCCTGAAGATTGTTGTCAACCAGACTTATAAGAACTTTCATATGTTCTTCACCTGGAACTCTTGCTGCTGACTTGTTATTCCCAGGAGCTTTTAAAATTTAATGTTGGATTTCTTAGCAGTGAGTTTTAGGAGCTGTGTGCTTCAAGAGTGACTTCAAGAGAGACTTTTTTGCAAAGTCTTATTTGAAAACCTGCCCTTCAGGTGGTTGAAGTGGTTTCAACAGGTTCTTTTCCTCTTATTTTTGTTGCAGGTTGCACTCCTAGGAAGTGTGGAAGAGGTGTGACAGATGCTGTAATCACAAGGGAAGAAGCTGAAAGAATTCGTAGGTAATTTTTCTTTTAGTTCTAACTTTTCAAAGTACTGACTTTAATGACATTGTGCCACTCTGAGGTGCAAGATGGGTGAGCAGGATGGGTTAGACTGATTAAAACATGAAATTTTTGTCACTAAAGCCATTTTCCATTTTAGTGAGGGCAGTTCTTTCACACAGAATCTGCCTGGCTCTGAGGGGCACGAGCACTTCACAGAAAGGAAAATGAATTAAATAAGTTTTAAAGGATTTTCACTTGGCCTCCATTTGGCCTTTAAAAGCAGAACAAAACAATGTAAGCTTTACTGCAGCTGTGTCTGTCTGGGTAGTCACCAGCTGCTGCTGACCCTGTAGTCCTCTGGGAAGGGGCTGTTTTTGGGATATTTTTGGGATTTGTGGATGGGAGCTGCAAGCTCAGAAGTGTTCTGCAGCACAAATACTTCATTTTCATGACAGGCTGGAAGGTTCAGTTCCAAATAAATGGGAGCTGCTTGGGTTATTAACTCACTTGGGTTGTACCTGATGCATCAAATACCACTCTCTGAGGAGTTACATGTGGTAAATAAGGACATTAAAGGACAAAGTAATCAGCCTTCAGTTCTCATCTGAGATTATTGTTTTGCCTGCAGAATAGCAGAGAGGGGACTGTCCTTGGGAGGATCTGATGGAGGGGTGAGCAGTGTCCTGTTATTTTCTACATTCTTTTACTGCCAAGGCAAGATTATAAATGCATTTTTTGGGGGTGAGGTGAGGAGATGGAGATTTTTTCCTTCCGTTCAGACTTGGAAAAAAATGATTTGGAAAGTTATTTCCCATTAATCTTCTGCTAGCAGTGTAACTCCTGACTTCTGCAATGCAGTTGCCATTTCCTTGTATTTAATTATTTCTAGCATCTCTCTTGATTTTGTCTTCATCTGGAAACAGTTGCTATAGCAGAACTGCAAAAGTTTGTCTTTGGAAAGTAAATTACAGTGGTTCACAGCATCATGTAAAGATTGGCTTTGTGTAGTGACAAAAAAAATCATGTAATGTCTTAAGTATACCTTGGAATATTAATCTTTAAATTGAAAGAATCCCACTTCTTTTGAACAAGCATATTTATTTTAATTTCTTTCCCCCATCTTTGTTCTCAGAATGTTTTTGTGTGTGAACAGGAACTATTGCTTGAGTATTTATAAACACAGCCACTTCTTTAGGCCTCTTTTAGGCATATATTAGCAAAAAAAGAAGGGTTTCAGTGGAAAAAAAATAAGAATTTATTGTCCTTGTGATAGCTGAGAAACACCTGCAAAAATATAAACTGAGAAATTTAAGCAGTGCTGCCCATCTCAAACAAGGTGTTTAAAAGATTTAACATTCTGTGTTCAGTTCTGTTGGGATCCCCTGGATTTTTTTTTTTTCAGTTCTGTGGTGGCTTAATCCTTAGGGAAAGGTTCAAGAAGAAAATGTAATGTTGTATTCAGCACTTCACCAAAGCAATGGATAAAACCTGAAAGATGTTAGAAACAAGAGCCTGACCAGTGTTTCTGGGAGATTGTAACAGAATGGTTTGGGTTGGGAGGGACCTTGAAGATCATCCAGTGCCACCCCTGCCATGGCAGGGACACCTCCCACTGTCCCAGGCTGCTCCAAGCCCTGTCCAGCCTGGCCTGGGGCACTGCCAGGGATGCAGGGGCAGCCACAGCTGCTCTGGGCACCCTGTGCCAGGGCCTCACTGCTCTGACAGGGAAGAGTCATATTCAGAGAAGCTTTAAATGCACTCTCCTTGCCTGGTTTCTTTCATACCTCTCTCTCCTCCTGCCTTTTTCCTCCTCCTTTCCTCATGTGCCAGCCCATATTCCCGGTGTCATGGTGCAGATCTTTTCCTGGCAGTGCTGTCCTGGCTCTCAGATACCATTGGATCCTGGTGGTTGTGTGCTGATGGGCCTTAGATGAAACTGTCTGTCTTCATTTGAGCCTTTCATCTTTCCCAGTCTCTTACCCACAGAGCATAAAGAATATTTCAGTTGCTCCATCCAGCTGTGTGTGCTCCCAAGCTTCCAGCCACTTGGAGTAGGTCTGGCTTGTTGCTTTAAATGTCTTTGGCTTTAGAGTGTTTGGCTAATTCTGTCCAATTATGTCTGCTGTAAGACTAATTTTTCCTTTAAAATACCTCAAAATTACTGTTGCTGTTTAATTATTTTTAATTCTTACTTTAGCCACTTTGTTCTTCTTGCTATTCGAAACAAAGGTTTCTGTTGGGATTCAGACTGCATTTTCATTGCCTGGGGTTTCCTCTTAACCCCTTTGTAAGCAATGTGTCTGGGTTTCTTTTTTTTTTGCCTGGCATGGTTGTTAGATTTTGAATTCTCAGAACTGGATTTGTGTCTGTGTGTCTAGATATAATTTATTAATTTAAAGGTCTAAACTTGCAGTTTGTGACTCAATTCTCTCCTCCCTTTGTTTGCTGCCCTTCCCTGGAGTACTGGACCATAGCACCAAAACTTGTTTCCAATTCCATCTTTTTATGTTGAGAAAGTCTTGACAAACATCTGAATTATTGAAGCCTCCCAGGGGTCACACCCCAGTTGTCATGCTGAGCTTTCTTATCTTCCTTTGTAACTTTTCCTGGGTTTATATTTATTTATACAGACACACACAGAGTGAAGCTAGAGGGGCCATGGTAATCTTCTGGTTTAACTTCCAGCAGAATCCAAACAGGAATATTTTCTCCACCAGCTTTCCCTTGTGCATCTGTCTCTATAAAGTCATTTCATGTTCCCTATTCACAGAATGGGAATTGCATTTCGTTGTCTTGATGTTTGCCTCAGCTTTTTTCTTCTTCATATGGATAATGATATTTCCCTTTCCAGCCTACTGTGATTTTGTAATTCTTCCCTCCCTGATATTTTTCTGCACGTCACTCCTGCTTGTATGAACACTTCAGTCCTGACTCATTCACTCAGGTCTTGTAGGTGCTGCCCTCATAGCAAGCCTCTGGTATAAATGAGACAAGTCATTTAGCATCACACCTATTGGTATTTATTTCAAAGCCCCAGAAAAGAAATCCCTTGGTGAGCTTTCAGCTGCAGTCTGTGTCCTGCCTTCCAGCAGAACTGGCAAGAACTCCCTTTGCAGGGGAAAATTAAATTGTTTAGTCACTGGGAGAAGCAAACAAGCTGTGTGATGCCAAGCAGGGGGTTCTGCTGTGGGCCCTCCAGCCCAGTGGCTCTGCAGACTTATCCCTTGTTCTGCTTTCAGCCCTCCCAGCCAAAATCTGAAGTCCTCAAAATGCTGCTGCAGCTCAAAGTGCTGCTTTTCCCTGTGGAGAATCCTTGTCCTATCTCATACCTCTACTGCAGAGTTCTCTTCCTTCCCAATGAGCCTCCTGATAGTGCAGAGGAAACTGATAGTACATACTCAGGGGTGAGTGTGAGAATTCTTGTCTCCCTAACAGCCCTCTGAAGCTTTTGGAGAGGAGTGGGAAGGGCAGATCTGAAAAGCTCATGCTGTGACCACTCGAGTAACTCCCCACTCTATGTATTTTTCAAGGGATAAATAAGGTTATTTGTGTGGGTTTATTTTTAAAAAGTTGTTATTATCTCTTGTAATAAGAGTTGTTAGTGAGGTTCCCCTGTTCAGCTGTGGAGCTCAGAGCAATTGAGGCTGCAGAGGTTTTCGAAGGGACTGTTACGAGTGTGTTCCTCTGTCACCAGTGCTAATACTGCTGGGATTTTGTTAGAATAATGTGAATGGTCTGTGGTGCATCAAATTCCAAGCTGAGTGCCCAGATATTGTACATCAGAGATGTCAGTACTTCAGTGCCAGGCCAATTAACTGTTGCTCTTTGGTATTTCCCCTGTAAAAGACAGAAATACTTCTATTAGTTAGATTTTTAAATACTTTTGAACTGATGCAGAACAAACATGTATTCTGTGGACAGCAAGGGGCATACAAAAGTGTACTTTATTCAATTTAGAGAAACATTTTAGAATCCTGAGAGGTAGCTCTCTATTCTGGCAAATCCGAATACTAATCTCTGCAGCTTGTTTGAAGCTCAGCAGAAGAGTTTGGCTTGAATTGGATGAAGAAATGAATTGAATTTTCCTATGTGAAAAAGCTTTTCGCCATGTGGTTGTCTTTTACAGCAGCTTAGAAACTGAGGAAAAGAAAGTTTGGCCCTAGTAAGCCTTGGAATTCTAATTGTACTTTCAAAGAGACTTTTTAATGTCCCTATTAAATATGAGAAGTATACAGGGTCTCATGGTGAAGGAGAAGTTTTAATAACAAATGCAGGGCAAGACAAATATTAGTGCTGCTACTTGAGCACATCACAAATACTGGAAAATGAGTCATCTTTGTGTGGAAGGGAAATGTCTTCAAGGAGGGATCCTTGGAGCAGAGGGATTTACCCTGAGCCCATGAGGGGAGACCCTGGCAATTTTCTGTCAGGTCTGAATCTCAGCAATAGCAGCCCTGTGCTTTTTTCCTAGTACCTTAATATCTCTGCAGGGATCTGGGGGAGGTTTGTAGTCGTAAAACAAATGTTATATTGTGAACCCAAAGGCTGGAAACTGCTTTTACTTGGGATGCTGTGGAAAGTGAGAGGCAACTTGGGACAATTATTAAAGGTCATACTTAAATAATGCTAAAACCTTTTCATGCTCATTTTTCCTTCTTTGTTTCCTTTTCCAGGCATCAATTTTGGACTTGCACTCTGGAGCTCTTTCCCTGGGGAAGCATTTTGTTAATCTCTACAGGTAAAATGAGGCTGTGGCTTCCTGCCTCCTGTCATCCCACCCCTTCCCTGCCCACTGCCTTTCCCAGTGTCTCAAGCCCCTGGGCTGGGATTAGTGATGAAAAATTATGGAAGTTGGCTGGATTCACCAGTTTCCATGACCAGTTAAAGAGCTTTCCTGGCATGAAAATGGATCTTTTGTTGAATTGGGCACTTTGAAAGCTGCCATTATCTTTATTTTTATGTACTTGCACCAGTTAATCATAGTATTTTTTCACAGTTCTAGTTTCTTTTTCAGCAGTGGAAGAAATCAAATAACCTGAACCCTTAAAAACATGGATCCATGTGCTTATTTCATGATGTGGGAGGGGATTTTTTTAATGCCTGAGGAATGCCATTACCAGTGGCAGCATTTTAATCCTTTAATCTTTTAATATTTGATCTTTTAGCATTGCCTTTGGACATCATGCTCAAAACCATTTGCAAGATTTGTTTTTGTGTTGTATTCTCACTTTCTGATTGTGGATAAAGCACAGGTGGGGGTGAGAAGGTGTCTTGCTGCTCAGTCTGATTCAGCAACTCCTCTTTTAGACTGTTGTTTAATTTTTCAGGTACTTTGGGGACAAAATTCGAGACATCTTCACAGAAGAGGATTTTGCATTATACAGGTAAAGATTTTCAGTAACTGCTGAATGAACCACAAACCAGAGCTTTTTCTGGTTTTGGGCAGGCTGGGAGGGGATTGCCCTTTGCATTCATACACTGGATTTTGCAGCTCAAAATAATAATAATGATCTCTGAGAATTAAGATGGCTGGAGGAGGAGAAGTAAAAGGACTTTTTGGTGACTGATAAACAACATGTGAGCTGCATCAGCCGCACCAGGACAGGTTTATGGTGTGAATGTCCTCAGGGTGGTGGCAACACCACATATTTCCCTCCCTGCCAGCCAGGAGAGCTGCTCCTCTGAGCTCTGTGAGGATTTACTGGAATATAAGAGCTGGGGTGGAAAATCCTTCCTCATTACCTCCTCTTTCACACCTTACCCAAGGGGTTGTGTGAGACGATAGACACAATTCTGGGTGATTACTACAGCAGGAACTTGGGGGGGTTTTTTTGAGACAGAGTATAGCAAAACATTAAAAATGGTAAAGCAGGAAGTGGAAGGACTTCAGATGAGTCATGTTCTGGCTGGAGAAGCAGCCAGAGGATGAAATAACTCTGTCATGGAACAGCTCTGGCACCTGATGCTCTCAGCTTTCCTGCAGCCCTGCTCATGCACTTAACAAATGCAACAGACCTGACGAGTTCCATGTGGGCAGGTGTGTGGCCAAAGTTTAGGAACAAGCATTCTTTGTTGGCTAGACACAATAGTTCCTTGGCTATGCATTGCAATTGGTTTCTCATAATTTAAAATGTCCCCGATTTGAGCATTTTAACTCTTTTTTTGGTCTTTTTTTTCCGTGTCTGTGTGAAGGAATCTAACCTCCTTCTAGTGGTGGAAGGAATGTTAAGTAGCCAAATGGGTTTATTTGTTTTATTTTAAAAGTAATTAATTAATATAATCCTAAATATTAATCACGTTAGGCTTATTTCTATTTAACCACTGGTTTTAGATGTCATTGTCTTTAGAGGTGAACTTCTTTAAAATGTTTTTACTTCTGATCCCAATATTGCAAAAATTAGATGATTCCTTGATTCTTATTGAACTTTGCATAAAGGAAATGTATAATTTCTGCTCCACATGAACAGAAGCATTCAGTTTTTCAATAATTTTATAACTTTATGCTGTGAGATGAGACAGCTGCTAGGGAATGTCAATATTCCATTGGGAATTTCATGCCAGTATAGGAGATGTTTCAGTCTGCTGGATATGAAGCTAATACAAAATATATTATTAAATGCTTCTGTTCCATTAATGGCAGTGCTTTAACATGGACAGTAGTACTTTATGGCCTTAATGAATGATTTTATGCTATTTCTGGGAGCATTTATCTTTGTTACTTTCTCTTACCTACCAAGGTCACTTTAAAAATACACTCTTGAGAGAAATAACTGAATGTATTTCATGTCTAAGTATTACTGACTGCAACAATAACGAATATGAGAAGGCATCTTGAGCCAGGGGGCTGATTTCTAAACTGTCTTTGTCAAAATTACATTGCTTCAGACTCAATTATGGTTTCTAGGCTGATACTTTAACCACCATTTGCCAAGCACATTACAGCAGTCCCTCTCGTTCCACATAATAAGTGAAATGTTTATCCAGAAGGGAGACCTTTAATCAGGATGCTTGGTGGAAGGGGGTGAGTTGAGCAGAAAACAGAACAATCAAAGATTTATTGCCAAAACCTTACACCTTATGAGGGCAGAGACAGAGGAGGAGCAGAGGAGGAGCAGTGGATTTGCTTTCTGCCAGTGTCTGTTCTGTGTGATTGCTGTTAAAGCTCTCTGGCTGCAGGAGGCCTTTGCTTTGTCAGCTCCCTGAGACAGTGCTGACAAGTGGAATAAGCAGGAAGTTGTGTGGGATTGAGCTTTGAGTGTTCCTGTCACCATGATTGAATCACACTTTGCAGTGGCTCCTAACTGCATTTTTTTGTGTTGGTCTGGCAGAGCCTGTGTCTCACAGAAACTCTTCAGTGGCACTTTTAGCTCTCTGTGCTGCTGCTGCTACATTAAGCTGGCAGCTTTGCAAGCTGGTGAACTTCCTTTCTCTCAAGTTGTGTGTTCCTTGGACTTCCAGCTACTTCACTGGCCTTTTTTATTTTCTTCCTCATCGCCCTAACTCCAAAACCAGATTGTGTTTTTACACAGCCTGGTGGTCATGTGCTCCTTTCAGGGAGTTCTGTCTGCCTGTCCCTGAGTCTGGTGTGAGCATTTTGACATTTTCCAGTGACTCAGTGCAAATGGACAGGGACTGGGGCTGACAGATGTGGGGGGAGCATTAATTTGTTACTGATGCTGTTGACTGGATGCTGCTCCTGGGCATTTATTGCACCTGCAGAGCTCTTAATGCATCTGCTCAGAGCCAGGGTACACCTCAGCAGTCTGAATGAGACAAGAGTTGCTGTGCTTATGAAAAGAAGTGCTTGTCTTCTACAGCATGAACAAGTTTTTTCTTTGTAGCCATGGTCCACCAGAACTTGCCCAACAGTTTTCCTGCTGCTTCTGGGTCATGGAGGTTGAGGGAACGTGGCTCTCCCAGTTTTGGGCTCATTCATTCCTTTCTTGATTGCACCTTCTGAGATGAAATTTGGCTTCTCTTGTCACTTGGTTTACACATGAAGGACAGTGTTTTTGTCCTTAAAGTATTTTGCCAGTAGGTTGTGTTTGGAACAGCAGGGTAGGGCATGGAATGAAGAACCTGCAGTCATGATACTGATAAAGGTTGAAATGGCCTGGCCAGCAGAAAACAGACTGTACAGAAGAGTTTTCCTAGGTTAAAAAATGACCTTACTCTACTTCTCAAACCAGCTGCATGCTGTATTTGGCTTATTGAGTAGGGCTTTGCATCCTGTTTGTAAAACACACATTGCACATCAGTCTCCAAGAGGAGTGAGGCTTTAACAGAGCCTTATAAACACCAGACAGCAAGCCTTAATGGAAAGCTTTTAAAAGTGGAAGATGCATCAGGCTGAAAGAAAAGGGAGGATTCCTTGCAGAGCAGGACAGCTGCTGGAGATTTAGTTATGTCAAGACTGTGGCCTGACTGCTTGGGAGTGGATTTATTCCTGGCTGGTGCAGGGGCCAGGGAATCAGCTGCTCTGGTGTTTGTGGCTATGAGTTCTTGAGCTGGCTTGTTCAAAGCTCTCAATTCACAAAATGAGTAATTGCATTTGATGCTTTCTGGGAGCCTTTCCTGCATCCTACTCCTTGGGAAAAGCAGACAGCCAGATCAGCCTCCCACAGCATGAGGGGAAGGAGCTGTAGGTTCTTTCCTGGTGTCAGTTTTGCAAACTCCACTACTATGTAGCTCTTAACTTGAAACCTCAGTTCATGCAGCCATTTATATCCCTGCAGGTCCCTCTGACTTCAGTTAATGCTTTTGATATTTCACATGTAAAATCGCTTGGATTGACCCCTAAAAATGTACAGTGAGACAGTTTAAAAAATCAAATCTGTATGTGTTATTTCTATTTCTTGTGAAGGACTAGGTGTGAACAGAATGAATATTTCGTGGTTTTTAGTACTTGTGGATTTTAAGAGATGACTTTCACAGCCTGTAGACACACACCACAAGTTTTGTTTTAATTCTGTCACTTCTTTTTACTCACCATTTAAGTTCCCTAGAGAAATACCTGGGAAAAACTTTCTTGAAACTTATGCTGAGGTTCAGTACTATCGAGTGGAGAAATGTAATGGAACATACAAACCTACTAATAAAATTCCATGTACAACTTCAGAAATGTTTTCTCTCAGATTATCTTGTTTGTACAATATAAGTGTGTAAATATGAAAGACATCTTGCTTGCATTTTAAAAAATCTGGTAATAATACCAATACATATGTTCACCAAGAACTCTGAATTTCATGGTGCCAGGGACTTCACCAGTTGGTTTAAAAGTAGTTGAAGGTTCTTCAGAGGCGACACATTTATGAAGGTACAGCTTTACTTTTACCTGCTTTGGATTAAAAAATGTGAAAGACTAATGTTTTCAGCAGTTAACAAACAGTGCATAGGTCTGGAATTACTCAGGAGAAGAGACAGAAATTTTCAAACCTAGGCCACAGGAGTCATAGTTTCTATTCCTTGATAATCTGACAATTAAAAAAAGCCCAACACAACAAGCCCCAACCAAAACCACTGAGGGGAGTCCCTCCCTCTCCCTCCCTTTCCCCCCCTTCCTTTTCTCAAGGCCAAACAAGACATGGGTGTGTGTTCCCCATGGTTTCTCAGCTGAGGAAGAGGCAGTAACTGGCTGCAGAGCACAGAAGCAGCAGGAGGGAGGTGTCACTGGCTGAGCACTGTGTGCTGTGTGTGTTCTCTGCAGGGATGTGAGGCAGAGGATTCAGCAGAGGATTGCTCAGGTGTTTGGTATCAGCTCTTCTGCCATGTACCTGACCAAGCCAACCTTCTTCTCCAGGATGAACAGCACAGGGGCCAAGACAACACACGATGAGTACTGGCACCCACACGTGGACAAGGTGAGGGGGAGGCTGAGATGGGATGCAAACATCTCTTGTTATTATTGTTAGATCACCTTGAAATCATTTTGCATTAAACAATCCATCAAACAGGTTTGAAAACTGGTGCTGCAGGGGGTGAACCTAATGGGAGATAAGTGAGTTTTAGAAACATAGGCCATTACATGCCATTCAATTTTATTTTCTCTAATTTAGTTTTGGTAGAATTAGTAAACTGTGAGAGTGACTGACTACTGAGGAATCTCTTTTGTCAGAAACATTGATTAAAATTACCTGAATTGCTCTTTCAGCCAGATCAAGCAGGAGCTGTTTCACAGTGCTCAGTTGGTCACTGTTGTTATTGATCTAAAGCTCTTCATAAAGGCTTAATATTTGTATTTCAGTTATATGTGAATTGAAGCTTCTTGTGTTTCAGTGGGGATGTGCTACCTGGTACTCTCTTTCAATAACTTGGTGTTTTGATCCTTTTATTTGCACAGTCTTATCTCTAGGCTTATAGCTTAATACTTGTCATTTCTCAGTGGACTTAAATGATTTGGGATTGAGTTTATTTCTGAATTTCACTGAGTTCAAGCATTCTGTGCAGAACAGCACAATACAAACAATGAAAGAATCAAAGAAAAAAACCCCATAACACAAAAAAACCCCAAACAAGCAAAAAAACCCTCCACTCTGCAGTACCCACATTTCATGCCTTCAGGATTTATAAAGGAGTCACTCTGAAGTCATGGATTACCCAAGATGGAACCAAATAAAATAATCCCAATTCAATCCAAGTTATTCCTCAGGGCTCGAGTCTGTAAGTGGGCAGTGTACCTTGAAGTCTACGACCTGAGACATGAAAAAAAATCAAACAAATATTCCTTGTCTTAAAGTATTTCCTGGAAAAAGGCATTGTGAGGAAAGTGTCTTTCATTGGCCACAACACTGGTGTGAGTTCCTGTGTCCTTGTTCATGTGGGCAGAAGCAGCTTAAATGTAGAAAATGTGGTGGTAGTGATGACACAGCTTATGTTTGGAAGCAGAAAGTCCTGTAGGGTGGAATCTGCCAGGTTTTGGATGCCTCTGGTTTGAAAAGCTGGGATGTAGCCAGTGAATAGGAATGGCTCTGGACCAGAGGTGGTAGGGATGGTTTTAGGTCCTGATTGCTTTGATTTGTGTTGGTAAGAAATGGCTGCAGGGAGCAAGTTGTGCTGGTTCACAGAAATTCCATCGTGTTCTGCTCAATTCCAAGAGACCTTTGGGAAGATGGAAATTGGTGATTCTGATTGTGTGAAGTGCAGTGAGTTCATCAGTTCCTGATAGTTTTTCCACAGTTTCTGAGAATCAGATTTGACTGCCACAAGGCTGGAAAAGCAGTATTTTTCAACAGCTGATGCCTGTTTTCTCCACTCTTTTATTTCAGCCCCCAAAAAGGCTATTTTAGAATTTCAGTCTTTGATTTATTACTATAATGAGACTGGTGTCTGCACAAGCCCTGCTTGCCAGTGTTCTCTTTATTCTTCTCTGCATGTGTTTTGCAGTTGGAAATGAATAAGGTGGTTGGATGACCTCTCAATTAAGTGTTTCCACCTAAATATCTCCTATAGTGCACAAGTTATCTGGGCATTTACATGCAAATAAGTTTACATGAAGAGAATTTGTGGAAGCTGCTTTTCTGTCCTGTCATCCTGAGAGTGCCTGAGCATGATGGACAGCAGGCTGAATGTTTTCCTGTTTTTATCCTTCTCTTTTGTCCATGTTTTATTTATCTTGCAGGCTGTCTGTTCAGGGAGCAGATACATCAATTGATTTGCCTGGGCTTTTTCTAACCCATCTCCAGCTTCAAAAAGAAACAAAAGAAGCAGGAAAGGTGCTCTCTTAGACTTGGAATGCATCATCTAGACTTTAGTAGTGTCTATACTGAATAATTGGGTTGTCTGATTTATGGCAGTGGTTGGAGTCAGTGATCTTGAAGATCTTTTACACAACCTAAATAATTCTGAGTCTGTGAATTATCCCAGTTGGGGCAGTTACCAAACACCTTGTTCATAATCATAAATAGTCTGCGCAGAGACTAAATAGGATGAAGGTGTGCAGCTTTCCTGTTTGCCTTCAGTGCAGTCAGCCTGGCTTATATTTCACTTCCTCCAGCAAACTTTTCCATTTCCAGACTGCAGTTGAAAGCAAGGAAAAAAACCCCCAACGTTTCTGTTGATCTGAGGTAAGAAGTTCTTCCCAGAAAAGAGCAATAGAGTTATGTGGTCTCCAAAGCAAGTGTGAATACTAGGGAGTTGAAGAAAGATCAATAAAACTTGCCAGTTTGTTGGATGCTTTTGTGTTGGATCATTATTTATGCTTTCCCTTTGGAACAGAACAAGTCACTTTAGGTATTTCTGCATAATTTAACAGTGAAGGTTACTCCTAGAAGACATCTCGATTTTTTTCCTTGTCTCTTTCCAGAAGAAAGGTAAAATGAAGCCTTAGCAAAAAGAGTTCATTATATTTTCTTTTTCAGAGTGACATTGTTAAAAAGATGTGGCTTCTTGCAGCATAGGATAACCCCTCTTGCCTTTTCCCTGATGTTGCTGAGTCTACTGCAGTTATATTTCTCAATCTGAATCTCCCTGAAGACTTTCAACAGCATAATGGAATAGTACAGATTTATTGTGTCTATCTGAGGCTTTGGTTTTTATCCCCCTAAAATTTCCTTGGTTTGTAGTTACATAGGAATGGAAACCCTGAAATCACCCAAATGACTCATTAATCTTGTTGAATTTATAAGGATCTAAATCAAATGAAGCAAGTGTTGTTTTAAGATGTGGAGTTTCATCTTGGATGGAATTTGTTTGGAACTGAGGCTTCCAAATGTCAAATACCTGATTCATAGTGGAGTTCTGTTGCACACTGTCAGTGCTGCAGTCTTCCAACATTCTCTGGTGGAAGCAGTGTGGGACTTGTGGATTTGTGCAGTCCCCTGCCTGGGCACAGATCCTGTCATCCTTCACAGAATTGCCAGGCTCGGCCAGAAGATGGTTTTGGGTTTGTTTTCCTTGGTTTTCTTCTATCAGAGCTAATCCAGCACTTCAGTGCACGTTTTCCCAAAATTGGTTGGGTTTTTTTGTAGCCTAAACATGTCCGTGATCCGTGTATAGCTATTTTTGTTCCTCCTCCCACCCCCGTGTATATACAGGTAGGAATCATATCCCTTTTCAGTCTTTATTTCTCTGAGCTGAACAAGCCAAACCTTGAGGTCTCCTCAGCTGCAATGGGTTCTCCATCTCCCCAACCCTTCCCTGTACCTGCAGCCCTCTCTGGCTGCTGAGTCTGTCACTGACAGCAGCTGCTGTCCCTTCTAGCAGACTTGTCACTCTTCTTTTCTTCTCCTACATTTAATAAAACACATCCAAAGATCCCATTTCTGCCCTGGGACAGCATCATCTCAGAAAATTGAGGAGTTTGGTTCTCGTTTCTGCTCAAAGCCATCACCTCAGCTCACCTACAGCCCCTTGCAATTCAGAGATGTGCTCTCTGCTCTTGCATTGTGTGCTGGATAGACACTGCCAGTAAACAGGACACTGGAAGTAGCTCTCAAGGCTGTTCTGGTGGTTATCTACACAGAATTAGGTGAAGGCTTACAGCAAAAGAGAAGTTTGGACTCTTTTTCTGCATGTTAGACCAATGCTGATTGCCAAGTGAATTTTCTTCTGCGCTGGAAAGCAGAGGATGCTGTCCTAAATATCCTCAGTAACTGCAGACCTCTTGCATGGTGTCCTACAGCTGTTTTGTTGCACAGAAATGTTCCCTCAAAAAAACCCACTGCAAAATGAGGCTGGCTAATTCTTTGGCAATTAGTTCTGTTTATAATAATAGCCTTTAAGGACGTGTCATATAAACATCATTATGAGCATCTACCATTAAATATTATCTGTGTTTGACTTTTTTGGATAAGGAGTGTTCAAAAGGAGCACACTAACCATATGACATAGCAGGCTGAATTGAAAAACCTGCATTTTTTTCTCTTGAGTAGTTTACAAGGATCTGTAGAAATTTGATTTGCAGCTGTGTGGCTTTTAATGACAGCTTTTCTCATGTAGTTTGAGCTTTTGGTTAAATTATTAATCTGTCTGGTACTGGAAATCATTACCAGGGTAACAAATATATTTGATATACATGGAGGGACATCTAGCATTTTAAATAACTGAGTATAATATAGTGCCCACATTCCATAGTGTTGCATTTCTCAGGCCTGGCTGCTTCTGAGAGAGAGTAATGAATAAGGACAGGGAGAGAAAAGCCATTTTCCCTTGCATATTTCATTCCCCAAATTGGTCATCTCTAGAAATCAGGGTGTGTTTGGTTAGGCTGAAATGGTTGTTTAGAGTTGGTAAAGCCACCTTGGAGAGGAGGGAGAGTGCACTGAGGGAACAAAGATTGCTGCTGCACTGAAGAGTTGATAAAAACAATTCTGATGCGTTAAACTTGCAAGTATGAGTTGAATGAACTTCTTCACTGGCTGGAGACTTCCTTAAATTGACTGGAAGTTTTTATCACCAAGTCAGTGAAGTGGAAAATAGCTCTGCAAAGCTGATTTGCATGAGCAGGGCTGTAGAATGGCTGGTTTGAGGTGCTGCACTAGCACTTGCTCATTAATTCCCATTTATTGCCTGGTATTGCTACCAAGGGTTTGGGAAAATATGGGGAGAAGGGGATCACTGTAATATTTCTCTCATTTTTTTGTGATTCACACCATGTAGGGCATGATATCACCAGATTTGGCTTTTTTCCTTTCAGCCCTTATGGTCAAAATAATAACATGAATATGAATGGAAATGTCTTCCTATTCCATCTGCTGTTATGTTCTCTCTGGTCCTGCCCTTTCAGAAAAATGTGTACAACTGCTCCTGAGCCAAAATCTAACTGGCACTAATGAGAATAACTTGAAACATGACTGAAAATATTTAGAAAACTTCTAAGTTTGGAAGTAGCACTTACCTCTTAACAGTCACCAGGTCAGTCAAAACACTGTGCAAGTTCTGTGTATTTATACAGTACTACTGTGCTGCACATTTCACTGTTTGACTGTGTAATGCTGAACTTTTGAGTTGTGATACACAAAGAAATTGGAGAACACAGACATTGATTTCAAGTATTGTTGGTGACAGGTACATACAAAAGGAAATATCTCCAGAATCAGCTAAGCTCAGTTAAATATTTAGAGAGCTTCACTCTGAGCATTAGTATGTAGTGGTTTTTTCCTTCAACTTCAGCATAGTTATTGACCAAAAACAATGCTTTAAAAGGAAGGAAAAAAATCACCTTGTTAGACTTAAAAGTGGGGTGTTTGGTCTATAGCCTGAGAAGAAGCAGAGACTTCCAAGGTTCAGTTTGAAAGGTTTTAAACAAAACCTGTATGGAAAAGAGTAGAAGCTCCTGTAACAAATGTGTATTTACTTGGAAGTTCTGATTTACTGTTACCATGAATCTCCTTTGTGATAGCTGGTGAAAGAATAGAATTGAGCTATCCAGAAACCTTAAACCAAGATTAGATAATGGGTGGAAATCATTAGTCAAGGGTTGTTGTTCTGCTTATTAACCTCCTGGTGAAATTTTATCATGGAATAGTTTAAATCCTGGCTTTTTGATACAATGAACTTCTGACACTACGTTATTTTTTGCTCTTGGATAATAGAAATCAATAGGAGCACTTCTCTAATTATGGAAACTGTAACAATAGAAATAATAGACATGACATGCTAGTCTTGTGTGTGTGTAAACACAAGAGAACAGACTAATAAATGTAGATAATTCCTAGAAAATTATGTTCTTGGTTTTCAAAGACCCTTCTATTAAATACATGAAAAACTGAAAATTAGAAAAACCCACCAGCTCCATTTGCTCAATTAGCTGTGCTCTGCAGAGATAAGATAAAGAATTTGGTAATTTTTGCTAATTTTGGCTTCCCCCACAGGTGACTTATGGCTCTTTTGACTACACTTCTCTGCTTTATCTCTCTGACTACTCGGAAGACTTCGGGGGTGGACGGTTCGTGTTCATGGATGCAGATTCCAACAAGACAGTGGAGCCCCGAGCAGGTACAAGCCCAGGTTGGCTGCAGGGAGCTGGGCAGGTTGGGCCATTTACTGGCTGGCAGGTGGTGTGGGACTGTGTTTGTGTCAGCTGGAATAACGTGGGGGTGTTGGTTTCTTATCTTGTGTTAGAGCTGGGATTAATGCACAGGAGTCGCAGTTTCGTGTTTGGACTCGGTGTTTATTAATTCTCATCTATAGTACAGTGTCACGAGTTGTGAGCTCTAGCTAACAAGGTAGAAAAGGGATGCCTCTAACTCTTTCCAAGGTCTTCTCAAGCATAAACTATCCAATAACGAGATGACACCTATATTATTTATACTTCTGACCCAATAATTGACCACCCAAGGTGCCCAATGCGGGCCTTTTTCACACAATTAGAAAAAACTACCTGAAACCAAGAAAAAGAAGGACTTAGACAACACCTTAAATCCTCCATATTGCCCCATAAAACCTTAAATGCTAAGTTTTTCACCCTGTGAGATCACACAATACTACTCAAACTCCACACCCACAACCCCAGTGCCATCACTCAATTTCAGGAGCCTGTTCCATGGCCTCAGGTCAATTGTAGTGCTTGAGGGTCAGTGTCTTTTAACACAGAAAGCCCCAAACTCTCAGTTTCCAGAATTCCAGCAGTGTGGTAGTGTAGCATTCTGTGTTCAGATTGATGACATGAAAAGTAAAGATTAAGACAGGTTAAAATACAGCCACAGTTAGTAATATCTGCTGTTAAGCTACAATAAGTGACTTCCTTGAAAGCTGTGGGGCTTAGAAGAGGTGGGCAGTCCTGACAGCTTAACAGGTCACTGTGCAGCAAGAGCAGAGCTAACTGTCACTGCAGCAAATCCAAATTAAAGCAATTTATTTTAGACTGGTGTGAAATTCCTGTGCTGCTCTAAGTGGGGCTTAATACCCTGTAATGGCTGAGTGTCAAGGTGGTTGATTGCCACAGCTCTGCTGACCTGCTGGAGCATATGAACCATGATACTTGGGTAGAAATCCATCCCTGCTTCCAGGAGGTCTGACAGGGATGAACCTTCTGATGGCTGTCAGTTATAAATAAATAAAAAACCTTTAAGGCTGGTTTGAGATTTTTCTAATATGTGGATAATTGGAAACCAGAACTACTCTGGGGCTGCCTAGAGAGGAGCTCAGCCTCAACTCATCTGTCTGGCAGGTGAGTACAGAGCTTCCAGCAGTGCTACCTTTCATAATGCAAGATCAACCACTCTGCTGCTGGGAAAAAAATAAAAGGACAACTTTATATTCCTGCTGTGTTCTGTCTTTTTTTTTCCCCAAGACAGAAAAGATGGAAATTTACTCATTTAAAGAGCCTCAGTAATTGTCTGCTGACAGTTGTTACCCCAAGCAGAACTGACTTCAGACTATTGCTGCCTGCAAATTGGGATGGGTGTTTTTTGACTTATGCATCATAGTGATCCACTCACCTGCAGTGATGCTGGTTTAGATAAACTCTGAGATTACCTGCATTCTGGGTTTGCTATCAAGAGAGTTGTGTGTTTGATTATTTTGTTATTTATGATTGGAGCTAAACCCTAAACTGAAAGCTTCATTTTTTGCAAAATGCTGCTTCCATTTTGAAAGGGAGCACATTAAACTATTTTGTTTCCAGATGCAATTCTAAGATTACCAGATCTTTATAGCTGTAGAAATCAGAGCTGAATTGGAGGTATGTGAGGAGAGCTGTCTCCTCAGTGCAGGGGCACTCAGCCTGGCTGCAGTGTGCAACACGCCCCTGACTTAATTTCCAGGAGTCTCTAACTGTGAAATTGCTTCCATTCAGCCCCATCTACTCATTTTCAGGTTTTCTGCTGCAAGGTCTTTGCTCTTGATGCCGTTTTGGGGGAAGAAGGGGAAGCTGATGAAATACAGGATTTTCTTTTTGGCTGTTCCCTTCGCCAGGGGGTTGTATGGGCAGTGTGTGCCACAGGACACCCCCTCTGAAACAAAACAATGCACAGCTCCTAAGGAATCGCACAAATGTCCTTCCTGGACACAAGAGAAAATTAATGACACTTTTCTAGCAGATCTCTGTGTTTAGTGGTCAGGGGTCCTGTGATTGTGTCACAATCACCACTCACATCCTGGGAGGAAAGCAGAAAAGCTTAAGAGGTGAAGCACAATGTGAAGACATTTGCACTTATTTTTCCTCTTGCTGATAAAATACTTTGTGAAGGAATGACCCCAGGCTGTTTTCTGTTGCTGGTACAAGTTGATGTATTTTTCATGTTCATAATGTTCCTCTGCGATGTTTTTTCTCTCCTTCTGTCTTTTTGGCTTTTGTTTGTTTGTTTTGCTTTACACTGCTTTTGATCCTTTGTGCTTCTCTTGTCACTCCAGCTCAACTTTTAAAACCACATGTTGATGAGCTTTCTTGCTTCTCATTTAGGAGCTCCAGGCTTTTTTAGAGATGACTGTCGTAATCACTGGTTCAGTTTTCATGCCTGACAACTAATCTACTTTCCTGTATTGCTAATGCCACTGCAGTCCTAAAACCTGATGCTTGTCTCACACAGCCTCCATTTTTGGGGACCTGATACTGTGTGCCAAAATGACAAAATGAGCAGGTTTCTTTTCCTGTGAGCAGCCATTTGTTCAAATGTCAGTGGGGAGCAGAAAGACATTGTTAGTGATGCAGCAGAGCAGAAAAGCAGTGATTGGAAATAGAAGAAAAAGCAATTAAACCATTGTGGTTTGTCCTTTGTTTGAAAGTGCTGCCTGGGCAAGTCCCACTGCTGCTGCAGATGCATTTGCAGCACTTTAGTGGTGAGGGTCAGTGTCAGCCAGGCAGCTGAGGACAGGGGGAACTGTTCTGCCAGGAGTGGAGCCCAAATTAAAATGCTTTTCACTTCCCTCAGTGAATATCACTTGCAGATTACCTAAGAAGTCTCTAAGTCCTGGCTCTCACATAGTTGACTGAATGACTCTCTAATTTGCAGGATGATTTTTAACATCCCCTAGTTTGTGGTTAGCAAACATTAGCTTTAAGAAGGAATTACAATTTATTAACGTTGAGGCTCTTGAGATTATTTTTTTTTAACAGAAATGAACAAGTCAGCACCAGTTCAAGTGTACAGACCTTTGGCTAATTCATAACCAGACGTGGCATGGAGGAACACATCTTTCTTGTGCTCTGACGGGCTTCAGGAGTGAATGTGTGTCTTTTGACTTCAGTCAGGACCTCTCTCTGCCACAAGAAACTCACTGTACCATGAGGAAGAAAATTCTTAGTGCCAAGGGAAATATGACTTCGAAAAGAAAACATTTTTTTTTTGTGACAAAGAAGCAGATCTAAAGTAGTGTCTGTTCCTTTTAAATATATGTGGAAATTCTGTTTCCAAAATTGCCATACTGGGATTTTTTTCCACCCCTTGTAGCAGGGTTGGCTCTGCTTGAGAGACTGTAAGAAAGAGAGCAACATTTTGAATGAAGTCCTTCAAAGTTAACTCGTAGTCTTTCAATAACTCTGAAGTCTTTCAATATAACTCATTTTGCTGGTCTGAGACATGTTTTAGTAATCTGCAGGACATACAGGAGGAATAAGAATAAATAGCAAACATCAAGGCTTTCTTTTTTCAGTCACAAAATTAGTGTACTTTCTGCTGCTGCTAAACTTGTTAGTGTTTAAAATTTCATATTTAGAATTTCATCATTTTGCAGAGTCTTGTGTGAGTTTGGGGTCTGGCAATATTAGACAGGTCACAGACTTCACTTGATCATAAAGTGTAGATGAAACTGCTGTTGGAATGAAATCCTAGTACTGGTTCTGTGTTCTTTATTTGCATGTGTGTTTCTTGGTTTGAAGGTCAGCTTTGCTGCACTTATTTTCAACTTACAGGGGAATTTGTTCTTCATGCAAGTAATTTATTATACAAAGGCAGAAGGAAAGGTCACAATCACTCCAGTGTGTTTCTGGAAGAAACTAAGATGCTTTGATGAAGCCTCTTTAAGGGTCAGTTTTTGGAATAATGGAGCAGCAGAGGTTACCCTTATGCTTCTGCTTCAGTGATTTACTAAATGTAAAGATGATTTCCTTTTTACCAGAAGTCCAAAGCCCAGAACTAGGGCATCCATGTGATTTGACCACAGCTCTACTGGACATGCCATGTTTGGCAAGGTCAGGAAAAGTCAGATAGATGATCCTGAAGTTGTTTGTTGTGGTTGAAATTGCAAGACTTTGTTCTTAGTGAGAACTTTTTGTAGGAGTCAAATTCTGATCCCCCAAGCAGCTGCTGTGACAGGGAGAACAGAGCAGATGGGGCAGCACTGGCTGGGTGAGGCTGAGCCCTGAAGGGGGGAACTGGAAAGCAGGGCAGGGGTGATATCCCTGACTTCTCTTGGCTCTGGGGAGAAGAGATGGAGCCAAAAGGCCTTGGGGAGATTGATTGGAGAGAGCAAATACACATTTTTCACTTCTAAGTACTCCCCAGGGCTGTCACACCTTCAGACAGAGTGGAAACTGCTGTGATTTTGAGCCACCAACTGTGCTGGTAGGAGAGAAGCAGGCAGAGATTCTAAAAATCTAGCAGTTGATATCTAAAAGTGTTTATGTACTTTAAAAAAATGTAATTTGAAAGATTTCCTTCTGAATTTAAAGTAGAAGCAATTGCTTTTTTGAGAGTATTGTTAATACTACAAATTACAAACTGTCTGTGGGAGACCTCACTACGTGAATCAGTGATTTTATTTATAACAGCATGAAATTTCTGTCTAGTAACTAAATATTGGACAAGTTGGTAACTAGGATTTGATACCCACTGCAGGTAGGGTTTTTGGGGGGGGTTTTATTTTTAGGCCATAAGGTTTTTTTATTCTTCTGTGCTTGACATAAGTGTGGCAAAATGGTGCAGAGAAGCTTGTGCCCTCTGTTCTGGGGTGCTCTCTTCACCCCAGGTCAGAGCACTTGCAGACATTGTCAGTCCATGTTCCTTTTGTGGGATTTGCTTAAAACACTTACTTATATTCTCCCAATTCAACATCTTTTAATAAGTGATTGAATTGGTTAAATAAGTTTTGTTGTGTGCTTGCAGAAAACATAGTTATCAGTTTATTTGCCTGATGATATGATGGGTTTTCTTGGACACTCTACATGAGAATGGATTGGTGATTAATCCTAAACAGATGATGAGGATGGGAACACAACTGTTGTGCATTTTCCCTGGCAGTGCTTCTGTCTGGCTGCCATTCAGCAGATGAGATGCAGTTTTTCCTTCTTTCCTGAGGAACATTTAGGGCTGATAGATGTTAGGCAGACAGTGGAAGCTGTCGATGCACGAGATGAACGATGCTGAATAGATCTGTGGTGCCAAATAAACTGCTCCTGCTCCCCTTTAACCAGACAGAGGAGTTGCTTCCTTTCCTTCTGAGCAGCAGCTCAGTCTTCCCAGTGTCCCCAGCCATGGGCAGTGGATGGTGGTGAGACCCTTTCCATTCCCCCAGCCCTGCTTTGCATCCCTTCCCTGGCACTGGCCCCTGCCCTTCCCTGGTGCCCAGGGAGGAGGGCGAGGGCACAGTCACCATTCCCTCACTTGTCTGAGTGATGGTAGAGACAATCTAACACATAATTTGCTTTTTCGCCTTGAAGTTCTCGTGACCCAAGGAGTTTACAAGGAAATTTGGCAGTGAATTAAACTGGAAGAGCCACAAGGGTGCTGCCAAGCAGAAGGGGAAATACCATGTGAGGGATGGGAGCCTGAAGGGGCTTAGAGTCCAGTGGCAAAACAGGCAAGCTGCAGATAAAAGTGATTGCCAAAGCTGATACTGATGTGGATGGCCTGTTTCATGTGTAATCAGAATAACTGGGGTTGGAAAGGACCTCTGGACATCATCTGCTCCATGCCCTCGTTCAAAAACAGGGGACACAGGGGTAGCAAAATGATGTCTGAGACATCCCTGGGAAACATCTGAATGCTGCACTCATTTGTGCCAGTGATGTGGCCCTGGTGGGACTGAGTTTGTGCCAGTGATGTGGCCCTGGCAGCCTGGTAAGAGTCAGGACTTGGATGTTATTTAGGAGTTGGCCTTGATTTGAGAAAGGGAATTAGACCAAGTAAGGTCCCAAGGGCTCCTCCAATCTGTTATGCAACAAATGTGTAATATTAGAGATATGATAATAATAATGTAATATTTTTTGTTAGCAGCATTGTGGTCTGTTAATTTTATTATGGTTCTCAAAATCATGTCATATATTCCCTACATTTTGTTGTAATTTAAGCTGATGGGCCCTACTAATTTTCCTCTTGCCAGAGTAAGGACAAGAGAAGATACATTTTTTTATAATACTTGTAAATCAGAGCATGTGTTAACTGCAAAGTATTATAATGATGCCTACTAATTAAGAAACCTTGTTAGAATAGGTCAGTACTACTTCAGTTTCCTTTCAACGAGGAAAAAAATGTCAGAGGAAGTGGTTTTGTTGAGGTCACAGTTACAGTCAGGGGTGTAGATGTCACTGAAAATTGTTTCCTTTGTATTTCCCTCCAGTCTGTATTGCCCCTCAGGACAGAGGTTAGGTAGCAAATAGAAGGCAGCTTGTTTATGGAAGTGCAGCTGAAAATTCAACAGGGATAACATTTCCTGAGAGCAAGCCTTTTGGGAATAGTGACTTTTTCTGTGATGTAGCTCTGAGTATATCTAAAAAGAATTCACTGCTAAGGGGTTGTTATGAACTAAACCTGAGAAAGCAAAAGCAGAGAAAAGCAAAACCTTGGATTTAATACATTTATTCCTCCAGTGTTTTTGTTTGAGTAATTAAATGCTGCATAATTGCTGCATAGTGAAATGTCTGTTGCTTTTGCTGCTTGTTAAATATTACTCCTTAAAATAACAGCGTTGCTTTATCTGGATTGGGGTCACATAAAATTTATAGCAGTGGATCTTGTGACTGGCACTTGCATGTCTTCTTAAATAATGATTCCTGTGGATCAGTGCAAAACTGGATTCTCAAAAAGTCAGGAGAAGTGATTACCTCTAATGCAATTAAGATCTTGCTCCTTGTAAGAGGATGTTAGGAGTTCCCTGGCCTTGGTCACTGCCAGTGACCATCACCTGGATAAGGATATTGCCATATATCCCTTGAAGGATATGTCAGATGGGATGGGAATTGACATTCTCTACCCTCTTTTTGAACATTTATACTGATGAAAATAACATACCATGGAATGAGCGTGCTTTTGCTTCAAAAATTTTGTAAAGGGAGTAAGTTTAAAAGAAATTCTTCCCAAGTGAGGAACAAGCTTCTTTGAAAACTGACTACAGCCTTGTTCAGTTACCCAGAGACCCCAGCTGATGAATATGGGAGCAGGTTGATACCATATATATGAAGACATATTTATTAAAGAAAGAAATTCAAAGACATTCAGTATAGCCAAAAAAAAATCAATTTAACTGGCTTAAACACACTGAACCTTGTCTAGCTCTGAATTACTGCTACTTCTAGTTAGAGATCAAACAAAACAGCTTGATAGTCTAAGGTAAAGCTTTGGGTGAGCAGGTGAGGGACCAGTAATAATGTACTATAATGAAGTGAAATATGGTTTGAAAGGGGAAAAAAAAGTCATGACACAGGGATTTTGTAGGGAATCCTTGAGGGCAGCACTGTTCATTGGAACACTGGTAGGACAGGAGCATGTTGCCTTCATTTAGCCTTTCATCCAGAAAAGCAGGACACCGAGGTGGGAATGAGCTGTGCATACCAATGGATCTCCTCTTCACATGTGTGTAACTTCAGCCATTGCTGAGGTGCAGCCACGGGCACAGAAGGGGTTGGAATTGCTATGAAAGACTCTGAGGATTGATTAAACTTCATTGTTATGAACTGCACTCTGAGGATTAGATGTGAGCTGCAACTGAATGAAAGGGACTCAGGGATTAGTGGGTAAACCCAGCCCCAGAAAGTCTAGTTTTGTCCAAATCCCCCATGTGTGCTGCTTAGGAGGATGCAAGCAAAGGAACTTCTGGATCTTTGGGATCCCTTTTAAAAGAGAAACCCAGTGATGTGCCATTTCAGCCATAGAGGTGGGGTAAGGGTTGGAATAGTTCATGTTGGTGTTGTTTTACAGACTTTAGGCTGGCATCAGCTTTTAAACAAACTCTAATTTGAGCAGTGGGGGAAAAGGCTGAGTAGGAAAACCACATGCTGTTGAGGTGAGGGAGCTGTGCAGGTGAGGAATTCTGGCTTCCTCAGGAGAACAGAGCAGTCCCATGGAGCTGCATCAGG
Source organism: Hylia prasina (assembly GCA_013397195.1). Classification (NCBI taxonomy): domain Eukaryota; kingdom Metazoa; phylum Chordata; class Aves; order Passeriformes; family Sylviidae; genus Hylia; species Hylia prasina. The sequence continues at coordinate 358,065 of VYXD01010098.1, read as the reverse complement.
TCAGAGTTACCTGCTGGACATCAACCTTGGACACTCTCAGAACAGTTTAATAACATGGGAATTATGTTATCAATGTAACAGAGGGCTCCATTCTGCTGTCTCATCGAGGGGGATGGCAGTGTACCTCTGCTGGCAGCATCAAAGTCACTGCATTTCCATTTCACCTGGCACCACCTGAGGCCCAGAGTGTCCCCAGGCAGGGACAAGGCTTGGGTGGGAGCAAGCACAGCAGTGAGCACTTGCATCTATAAAACAGCTGCCAAGCCAACGTATGGATGGAGTGGCTCTTTCCAAGGAAAATGAATTTGTACGTGGCTGATGTGTTTTCACTTCTAAATACTCTCCAGGGTTGTCACACCTTCAGACAGAGTGGAAACTGCTGTGATTCTGAGCCACCAACTGTGCTGGTTACTACCAGCAGGCAGGGATTCTAAAAATCTAACAGTTGTTGTATTAAAATGTGAATTTGTACCTGATATGTGACTTTGTAACCTGCCTGAGCAGAGGGTGACCAGACCAGGCACAGAAGGCAATAGCAAACACTTGGTGCAACACTGAGAAGCTGCCACAGCTGCTTGTAAACCTGCTGAGGCTTTGTCACTGAAGGCTTTTTGCCACCTCTGTGCTGCTTCCTCCTTCTTTGGTCTAAAATTAGAGCCAAGACTAGAAGAAGAGCAGGGAGGAAATCTGTACACTTTGCTGACAGTCACTAGAGTTGCGCTTTTGTGTTTTTAATTGAGGCAACTAAAAACTGGCTTCCGTGTTCTTGGCTTCCTCCTGCCTTTGATAAACTGGCTTTGGTGGGATTACATCTCCAGCTTGGTGGCACAAGGGATTAATGCATGTTTTAAACAGTAAGAAGCTGTCAGAGTGAGCTCGTAGCAGTTTGTTTGTGGTCACCGGGCAGCAGCTGGAGCCAGCCAACAGCTGAGCTGTGGAGGGAGAGCTGCAGCTGCGAGTGACAAACTCCATTCAGGGGCTCAAACCTTTGTCTTTGCAGGCCGGGTGTCGTTCTTCACCTCTGGGTCAGAGAACCTGCACCGGGTGGAGAAGGTGCAGTGGGGCACCCGCTTTGCCATCACCATCTCCTTCACCTGCGACCCGGAGCACGGCATCGGGGACCCGCTGCTGGGCTGACTGCTGCCCCCGGGCTGGGAGCTCACCTGCAGGGAGAGGAGCCCTGCAAGAGGAGAGGAGAGAGGGAGATGCCATCTCTTGTAACCTGACGTGCAGTTAGAACTGCCCAGCTGTGGGAACACGCTGTCACACCCTTTGTTTTCATGTCTCCTTTTCCATAAGCGTTGGAAATGGTGGCTTAAGGGCCATCTTAAATTTGATGCATTCTGAAATGGTTTGTCTTCAAGGCTACAAAGAAGAGAGAATGGGCTCCACAAAGAAGAGAAAGTGGGCTCTTCGTTTTTTAAACATTTTAAAAAAGATTTATCAGTTTAAAAGATACAAACAATGTTGTGGGCCATGCCTTGGTCTGACTCCCCAGGCTGCTGTTACCTGTTCAGTTCTTCACTCTCTTCAGTACTGATGTGGTGTACAAAGTCTGACCTAAGTTAATTGAGGCAGGTGAGTTTTATTCTCTAAGAACACATCTTCTGTTGAGAGGGGTGGACTCTCCTGAGTCTGGGATTAGTAGGGAATACACCTGGGTTTGGCTACTGGGACTTGAACTGCATTTTAATTTAATTACTACTGATTCAATATTCAGAAACTCCCTCAATAGCTGTTTTTGGATTTCTCTTTTCCAGTTTAAGACTTTTTCTGTTAATGAGGACCACTGGTGTTCCCTGAGTGTTAAATTGCGGGGACTTCCAAGAGGAACTGTGTTCATTGTAAAAAACACATGCATAATCTTGCCAAATACTTTGGGTTTTTTTTACTGCAATCAAATATTTCTGTGGGTCAGGAGGTTGATAAATAAATGGTAGAAAAACCTAATTTCTTTTCTTAATCAAATTCTGAAGTAACCATGTTGATCTGGTTGTTGTTACCTGGATGTATAATTTCTGTGAAACACTGAAAATCTGGGAATGTGCTTTGATTTTTATTTTTTTTTTTAATTTTATGCATACAGTTTGGACTTTATAGTGTACCCTTTTATGGAAATCATAAGTACTGGGGGGAATTACACTGAAGATCAATATAAAGAGGAATTTAATTTTTTTATCCCTTGTGATTCTAGGGACTCTAGGTGGATTTCTTGGCATTTCTCATGTCTTACATTTTCATTGTGTAAGCAGTTGTAGAATCATTGTGGCTTTTAATTCCCTCTAAGTCAGCTGAAGGTTTGGGAAGGTACATTTATGTTGAGATTTTCCTGAATATGTATTGTCCACCTGGAATATTCTGCACTCCATCTCAATCCATTTCAAGTCCAGAAATGTTTACAAGGATGCCCTATTTACAAAAGGATTTTAATTTGGATTTAGAGCAGAAATTCAGCTTCCTGTCTTACTTATTTTTAAGGTCAACACCTGGGTGCTTTAGAAGGCTGGAGCACCTAATAATGTGCACATTAAAATAAATGTAGCTGAAAAGGAATTGATGATGACTGTGCTGCCAAGGAAATCTGATTCTGTTCCTTCAATTGCATTTCTTAGTATTGAATTGCTCCTTCACAGCTTTCCTTTCCCCAGTAAATAAAGCTGATACTGTTTTTAATGTAAGAGTTCCTGGTGTTCCTTCTCCATCCAGATATCCTTACACAGTGTTTGCAGGGGATTTGGTTCTCTCTAACCTGCTCATGGGGAGCTCTGTGCAATATTTTTGCCTTGTCTAAATTCTAGGGGTAAAACCAGGAAATGCTGCTGGAGGTCAGGGCTCTTTGAGTGGGGAGGAATAAATCCAACCAATCTACCTTCTCCAAGCAAAAAAGTGAAAAAAAACCACCCTCCCAACTCCTGTCTTCCCTTTTTTGAGTCTCTTTTGTGGAAATCCAAGCAAACATTCCAGGGGCAGCAGCAGAGTTATTTCCTTTCTGAACCACAGGTGGCTCTGGCACACGTGGATTGTCTCAGCCTGGGAAAATCCTGGAGGGGTGGGAATGCTCTGCTCCCTGTGGAACACCCTGAAGAGCTGGAGCTCTGCCTTGCTTTGGGTCTTGGGAATGCTCTGAGGAAGCTGAGAGCTCATTTTACATCACTGGCTGAACCCTGCTGTCTCCTCCTGATTGTTAATTTATCCCCAAAGTCTCTGTGTGGCCATTTTTTATCTTCTATGAGCGTTGGTGGCTTTGGACTGAAGTTTTTCAGGGTGGACTGTGCAAGGAAATAAAGAGCTGTCCAATTTCCCAAGTACACCTCTTTGAGTGTGTCCATCACCTCAAATCACTCATTTCACCTCTGACTTCTGTCCTCAACCTTGACCTGTGGCAAGGACTGCCCAGGGGATAGAGCTCAGTGCATTATTTGTTCATGGACTGGCTTGCTAGCATTGCAGAGGAGCTGCCTTTTTCCTCTGATCCTTTCAGCCCACGTGGGGTATTAATCTTTATGGAGGATTTCTAACTCAATTTTTGAGATTTTTCATTCCTCAGCATTCTTTTTTTTTTTTCCCCCAAATTACTTTTATTTTTCTTCTGGCAGAGGCATTGTCCATGTTTAGACCAATTAGTTCAGAAATATTTATTTCCATCTTGCCTGTTTTCCTGTAAAGCTGAAAGAATGACAAGATCTGGATCAGTTTTGCCTGCTGTTGAGCATTCTTGTCTTTCCTGATACCTCCTGGACAAGGAGTAGGGAATTTTGAAACAGATACTAGAGAGACCTTGGGATCACAACAAGAAATGCCTTGCTTGAGTAGTTCTTACTCTGGAATCAATAAAGCAGCCTGGAAGTTCCATCCCCTTTGTTTTTGTAGCATTTAGATGCAGCTAAATAAAAAACATCTTGGTTTAGTGCTGGGTGATCCTGAGGCTGTCCAAGGAACCCAGAGTGGGTGAATCCAGGAGCTGCCAGGTCAGATTGAGATTGTTCAATGAACTGCACTGAAACCTTCCCCTTTTTGAAGGGAATATTCTATTTATAGGGAGAAGCTGAGCATTCTTTTTTGTTCATGTTCCGTGTTCATGTTCCATGTTTCTGGGAATTTCTTGGAATAGTCCTCCAGTGTTGAAAAAAAGGTCATTTTAGACACGGATACCCTTCCTATTCTTTTATTAACAAACCACTCCACCCCCAAAAAAGCACCGACTACATTCCTGAGCCACAATTTTTCTGTTCAGACACCTTGAGGTTTTGTCTCTTTTCTTGTTCCTCAGTTTATACAATTATTTTAAGCTGTTTATATAGACGCCTGGACACTTTGCTGCTGACTCCATAGAAAAAAAACCCTTGCTATTTTCCTTTGAGAGAGCTTTTCCCTGCCAGGAGAAGGTCCATGGGTGCATTCCTACCTTGGAGGGGACCTCCTCAGCATATGAACTTGCCAGGCAGACCATTAAATCTTGTGGGAATAAACAAAGGCAGGTCCTAATGGAATCATTCTGCATGTCTTGGCTCTGGGTGGTGCTTTCTTCCATTCCCTCTAGCAGGGAATTGTTTATTTCTGTTACGTTGCCAAAGAGCAGAGGTGTTCTGGGAGTCCTCCCTGCATAATGGGGCTTTAATTGTGGTTCCCTGAGTCACCTCGTTTTACCAGGTGATTCAAAACTTAAAAGGCTGCTGTGAAATAAGACACAAACTCTGAGCCCAGTTAGCCCCTGCACTTCTGAAATGAAATGAGAGGAGTGATCTTGCACTTGGATTATTCTACTTCGCTTCGGGCTGTAAATGTTTTCTTGGTTTCTTTGTTTTAAAGGAAAATAGGAATTCATTTGAGAGTCATTCCACTGGGATTACTATGATCAAAATAAACTTTGACTAGCAGGGAAAAAAGCAATACTACAGAAGTCAGCCAGGCAGAGGGGGAAGTTCAGTTTAAGATGGTTTTAGGCAGAGAGCAGCTACAGGAGATTTCTCCCACGCTGACGTGTCTGTGCCAGTTTGACCACTCATTTTCTCCTCCTCCTCCTCCTCACTCTGATTTATTGTTTCATTAGAAGATAAAACAACTGGAAACTGAGAGCTTTCAGGCAGCAAAGCTCTTCCTGTTCAAACCTTTTATAAAATTTTCAATAGGACCTCTTGATAACCATTTGTTTCAGCTACTTATCCTGTCCATCCTCTGTTTGAATTAATAATGAACAGTGAATATGCTAAAATAAGTTGTGATGCTGCATCCACCTATTTAAAAAATGATGATTATGCATTCTTCTGCATTTATCTTGTGTATCAAATGGGCATTTTTTAAGTGATGGTGTCCTCCACACACAGCTTGTGTCTGTTGCACCTTTTCTGGGACTGGACAGAATTTAGACCTGCAAATAAGAAATTATCCAAGAAGAAATTAAAACTGAATTAATAAATATACAGAAGTGTACAGAAAGTTTCCCCTTGGGAAAAAAAAAAGGATTAAAATATTTGTGGGGTTTAGAACCATAAGAAAAAACCAGAAAAACCAAAAATAGTTGATTTATTATTCCTTTAGTGGGGCTGTAGGGAATGTGCACCTGCTCGTCAGTACTCTCCATTGAGGCTGTACTCTGCTTTTACAAGCTTGCACAGCATCTGGAAATCCTCTCCCTGCCCATTCTCCCATTCCAGGTGCACATTTTGATCCCTTCAGACCACGAGCAGGAAAAATCTCCTTTCTCTGCCTCAGCACCAGCACAGGATGAATTCCTGTGGATTTCTCAGCAAGGCTGTTCCCACCTGGAGCTGCCAGCACAGCTGGGCAGGTGATGAGGATTCACTCAGGTCACATCTGGCAGTGCCTTGAAGCCTTCCCCTCTCAGCCGCTGCCTCTGAGCCTTTTCCTCCCAACATCTGCAACTCGAGACCTCTTGACTTTGTTTTCTAAATGCCTTTAGCACCTCCAGATGGCCGTGAGTCAGTGAATTCCAGCGTGCTGCAGAAATTATCACGTTCAATACAAGTTTAACACGTTTTGACTCTTGCTAATTTTTCACTCAAGGCTTTGGAGCGGACTGCTAAAACTTGTCTTCTTCCTAATCATTCTCTTTAAATGAGATACTTCAGCCACAAAGCATGCACAAAAGGACAGTAATCAAAAACCTTTCCATAGCTGAGTTGTGCAGGGAGATATTTCTGAGATGTTCAGGTCTAAATTGATGATTCTGTCCTCTGGTCAGGCCAGGTTTGTGATTTGCAGGATCTGGGCAAGGCAGAAGTGAAGGTGTTTGATGGCCCAGCTGCCCTGGAGTGGGAGGTGTAATAATTCTATAAATTGTGGTGCACTGAAAAGGGTTTCTGTGCTAAATTCACAAACATGACAGGGTCATTAGGAACAGCAACGGCCTCTTGTTAGACCGTGTGACAAAACAAAAACCCAGAAATCTTCCAGCCCTGTTTATAATGAATAAAACTGAGTGAATGAGTCAGTGCATCAATTAGCTTGAAGAGCAGATATCATTGTCTGCCTGTCCCCTGAGCAGGGTTAGTGACCCTGGTTTTATTTCCTTCTGGCTGTGGATGGAGAAGGTTCAGTCACTGCCTGCTCCAGACACCCACAGCTTCCTCCTACGAGCTGCTGGGGGCTTCTTTGTACTACAGAGGAGACAAAAGATATTCCAAATCTTTTAAATTAATAAGATTTTAGCTCTCTAATAGCAACACCTGCTTGCTGAATGCATTCTGAGTAGTCCAGCTGCACCAGACTGTATCACTTAGGAGACACGGATTTTCCAGTTGTGTCCACAGCCCTGGAAGGGGAGGACAGCCTTGGGCACATCTGAGCCAGCTTTAGTCATGGGGTTCAGGTTTGTATCAGTGTGACAAGTCAAATCTGTCTCTAAATTAACAGCCTTGAAACTGAAAAATTATTATTTTGTTGGGAAGAACACAGGTGTGGAAAGAATGCTTGGCTTAATGAGCTCATCTAATCTCAAGTCTCCTTCGTAAGTACTAGCCTGACTGTAAATACTGAAGTTCTTTTTAGAGATAATAGCCAAGAATGTTTCCTAACCACAGGAGGATTTACCATTCCTAAACAGCTAAAAAGCTGAAACGAATCAGGAATATGAAAACTCCATAAAACTGAACATTTTGCAACATTGGTGTGTTGGAGCTGGGAGCTCCCTCTGGGCTGGGCACGGGCTGGAGCCAGTCCTTGGCAGGAAAGAATTTGTGCAAGAGCCTCAGGTGCCACAAATCCTCTGTATTTCTACAAAATAACTTTGGGATTTGTTATTACTTTGATAATCCTTGAGGTTTTTCTGGTCTTTCTGCTCCCTTTGGACTGTGCCTGTGCACATCTGAGAGCAGGGGAAGGTTCCTGCCAGGGAGGTGCCACCAGCCTGCAGACAGCCCCCGGAGCTCCCAGGGTGTCAGCCTGGCTGCCCTGTCTCCTCTCTGGAGACAGCTACTCTAAACACTGGGGATGCTGTTTATCCTCAGGCCCAGGGCTCCATCAATTTCTCCAGTTTATGTTGGGAAGAGACAGTAAAACTGGTGCTTACAAGAATTCTGGCTGCAGCCCCTCCAGGCAAGGAGACCCTGGTGTCCCCCGGCCCCGCACGAGGTGGGTGGTGGGGACCACCCCAGCAGGAGGTTTGGGGTCTGCTGGGGGCTGGAGGGTTTGCTCTGGCTCTCAGTCCAAGGGGCAGTGAGCAGCTGGGATGGGGAGGACACATCTGGACACCCCAAGGAGGGGGTGGTAGAAGCAAAGTCCCCATGGGGGGACTGGGAGAGGATATTCGGGCTCCCTGTGGGACTTGGCAACCCACTGCAGTGGTGGGATGGGGTCTCACCTCCTGCTGCTGGAGAGGTGCTGGGAAGGAGCAAATGCTAAATCTGGGTGGCACTGAGTGCTGGATGGCAAGGTCTGCCACCCCAAATGACAGGGATTGAAATCACAGGGAGACACAGGATGGGGAAAGGGAAAAAAGGAGCTGCTGTCCCAGGGACTTGAGCAGAGGGTGGGATCCCTTTGCAAGCAGAGGCTGAAATGGCTGTTTAGAGACATTTCACCTCATACTGAGGGTTGAGATCAGTCTGCAGCACTTCTCCAGCCATCCTCTGCTGCAGGACTCTGGAGCTGCTGACTTTTTGTGCCTTCTTGGATGAAGAAAGGAGGCTGGTGGGAAAGCAGTGCCCTGGTGTGCCATGGGGAGATGCTTTGGCAGGGACAGCATTGCTGCCATCCTCTTCCCAGCACAGCACCTCCAAAATCCAGCAGAAAACCACAGAGGCAGTGTGGCTCCTCTCTGGCCTCCACAGAAACCCAGGGGTTGCCCAGTGGGCAGTCACTCACCTGGTGTAAGGCAGCAGCTGCTTTATTGAGGTGCTGTTTAATTGTTCTGCTAAAGCAGCTGCCTCTGCCTTGTTAATTTAGAAGAAATCACTGGCTGAAAAGGCTAATTCTAGCTCCTACTTTACCTTGGTTCTTTTTGCTTTGGGGCAACAAGGGGTTACCCCATAACACTTCTCTGCTTGAAATCCCAGGATCTCTTGGAGATCTGCCTTATGCCTTGTCCTCTTGCTAAAAAGAAAGGGGATATTTAAATTCACCTCAAGCTCACCAGGAGCTTCACCTTCTCAGCAGCCCAGACTCAGAATGGGTGAGCTTTGTTAATTCAGAGCACTTTGAGAAAACATGCAGCTGAGGACTCAGTGGAGTACTCCAGGAGTTACCATTCAGGTCATTTGTCCTGCCTTTGTGAGAGTTACAACTCTGGACAGGTTTGGATTCCATTTCCTTTCATTCACCAATTTTGTAACCATGGGTAACAGCAGAACTGACGTGGCTCTGCACTGCTGCAAGGAGCTGTCAAGGTTGTCAGGTTTGAAAATCAACCTGCTTTGATGACTCTTCTGTTCTGCATTTACCTTATGGAGTTTGCCCTGAAAAANTTTTTTTTTTTTTTTTTACAGCATTTGAACTGAAAGCAAGATTAGAAGTTCAAGGATGCCTTTGTAAAAGACTGGTGTGTTGCCACAGATACAAGATCTGGGTTATTCTAATGCCTTCTCCCTTGCAGAAAAAATAAATTTACTTTGTTCTGAAGTGTGTTGGGAAGGATGAGGTTCAGAACAGACTCTTCCTTCCTCCCTACAGGATCAGAGGACCTGTGACCTCTTGGAGGCTTTGAACATTTGTCACTTTGGAAGTGCAAAGGAAATAAATCTGCCCGTGGTCCGTAAGGGTGTCAGGGCTTTGCTTTTTCTTTTCTCTCCTTTATGAACATCTGCCACTGACTTCCATGCTGGGAGGAAAGTCCCCTTTTCATTAGGATGTGCCAGCTGATGGCCACATCCCATGAGCAGCAGTAATTACACCCCACTGACTGGGCATGAAGAATATAATGCATCAAAATAATCTAGAACAAACTATAAAACCACTTAAACAACAAGCCCAAAGCACAAGAATTCTTTTAAATCTACCAACTCATTGTTTAAAATGAAGCTGTGCTCTTTGTGAGTGAAATGCTGCTTCCCATTTAAGTCCGTCCTTCCAGACTCTCCCCAGAATTCCTCAAACGCAACAAGCCTGCCTGAATTCACACACAGACACTTGACATTCCTTGGAAAACACTGAAGACATGAAAGTAAGCTGCAAACACCTTTTTGTCTCAAGCACTGCCTTGAAGACTCCCCGTAGCTTCTGGAGGTCAGTGCAGGCTCCAGAAATCATCCTCCAGACCTTTCCCCATCCCTCCACTGTGGTCCCTCCCCACTTAAACAAGATCTGCAGGTTGGTTTAACACTGGGCACCAGAGGATGTGGGGCTTCACTTTCTCTTCTGGCCTAAAACTGCTGCAAGGATTGAAGCAATGCTTTGAAGTTTGAGGGACATTTTCCATAATAAACTCAACTTTGTATTACAAAACCCCAACTCATGAGAGCAGCCAAGCAAAGTCGGTTGGTTATTTCCTCTGCTTCTGTTGTTGGGAATTAATTGTGCTGTGCCTCAGGCAGGCAGAGGTTCCTCGACAGATTTAATCATCCTAAAATGATGCCAACAGCAGAATGACAGGGAGGTTCTGTTGTGTTCAGCAGTCAGTAATGAGTGTTGGGGTGATTCTTTCTGTCCAGCCTCCTCTGCACAGGTGACGTGCTCGAGGCTGAGGCACAGGCTCTGCCCTTACCTGCCCTGATCCCAGGGCTCCCAGCCCATAATGTGGGGATGAGGCTCCAGGAGCTAAAGGAGAGGTTTTGCTTCCCTACCCATCTCCTCCTGTTATTTCTCACCAAGGAAGGGATTTACAGAGGTTCCTGCTGCACTGAAATGATGGTGTTTTTATCAGAGGCTCATTTCAGTCGTGATCCCAGGCACAGCTGCCAAGGCCAGGGCTGAAGGAGCATTTTCACTGCCATAAATCAAAAGCAGAGAGGTTCTGGTCCACACACATTTCCTCTGTCTGACCATGAACAGCTACCCTGAACCCTAAGTTACCCCTACAAAGAGACCTTTTCCCCTTCATACACAGCATCTCTCATCCAGCGACCTCCAAACCTGTCACACACAACAGTGACACCTTAGAACACCTGCACAGACACTGGAAAGATTTTTTTATATTTATATATACAAATATTTATATTATTTTATGTATGGCATTGCTATTTTCTAGGCAATGAGCAGCAGCACAAGACCAAGTGACCCCCCCTGAGCTCATTTTCTAGGAGGATCCAGGATTTCTGAGCTGCCCTGTTTCAGTGAATCCCTCTGCTCAGCTCCAGCACTGTGCAGTGCTGCCTCCACAGGCAGCTCCAACATCAATCCCTGCTAAACCTCTCCTGGCTTTCACTCCCTGTCTTGTTTTAAGCCTGACTGAGCTACCAGCACCACAAATGCTTTTGGGGCAGGAGCCTCTGAGTCCCCAGCAGCAGATGAGGTGAAGGAAGGTAAATAAATGCACTTGGCTGCAGGGTAAGGGGCTGGCAGGGGCTGCAGACCCCTCGTGTGTTCCTGCTCCCAGCCCTTAACCTGGACACTGCCCAGGGGCAGGAAGCTGCTTTCAAAACGGGGGGCTCCAGCTGATTTTACAATAAAGCCATTTCTGTAAAATATTCCACGGTGTTAAATGAAAGAAAAAAGCCCCACCTGCTACAAAGGAAAAGGAGAAACTCGATTTAAACCTGTGGAGTGACTGGGATTTTGAGCAGTGCAGTGCTGGGGGCTGCCAGCTCCCCAAAGGGAGGGGGCTGTGGCAGCCTGGCACAGGAGCTGGTGCTGCCTCCTGCCATGCCCAGCTTGTCTGGTGGGACCTGCATCTCCCAGGGGGTTTAGGTGCCCTCTGCACCTGTCAGGGGTGCTGCTGTCTGTCCCCTTTTAGCATTACTTCATTAGAGTTAATTTACCTGCTCTGTTCTTGCAGGTTTTTGAAAGATGGGCTCAATATACCCAGGAATAAGTGCTCAGTACTGCCTTTCCCTGAGAGGCTTCTTGCTTTGTGCTTCTCAAATGTCAAGCTGATATTTAGAAGAATAACAGAGGTAGAAGGCTGTGAGTTTGATGGACGTCCCTGGCTTGCAGGAGCACACAGATGAGCTGTCTCTAACAGGCTGTGTTTATGGACACACCACATTTATCTTCAGGAATCTCCCATGCTTTGTTTGGATGGAGTCATGTTTGGTTCTAGTTAAGGATTCAGGAGCTGAATTCAAGATCTGAACAGGAATGCACAAGGAAAGACTAACAGCATCTCAGAGAGAGACTGGCCAAAACAAGCTGGGACAAACTTGGCAGATTTTACTCCTTCAGCATTAGCCTGGCTTTGGTTTGAGAGCTGTTCCCTCTGCCAAGCAAGGCTGATACTGCTGGTGGTTTGATGGTGCACAAACTTATTTACTACTTCCCTTCCAGATACCTCAATGGAGGGGCCTGGGTGGGATCTTCTGCAGTATTGAAGCTCAGCCTTTTTTAATAAGTGCTTTAGTGAATGTTCTTTAGCTCTCCACCCCGTTTCTCACTGTAGAAGCATTTCTAGTGCTCACCAAAATGTTTCCTTTAAATTAAAATTTGTATTATAAATGGAGAGAGCCAGAAAAGCAGAGCCCAAATGCCAGAAGACTTCTACAGGATTAATTTCTCCCTTTGCTCTTTTAATTCTCCCCTTCTTGGGTGGGCAACCAAAGTAAAGTGATGCAGCAGTTTTGCTTTGGTAAATTCCACTGGGGGCATTTTTTGGGGGGTCAAGATGGCTCCAGCTGTGACCACAGATCACATTTATGGCCATTCACCTTTGTTAAACTGAAATTAGTCTCCCCCAAAGGTGATCTATACCACATCAGAAACTCAGTGTGGGCAGAAAGCTGCATTCCTCAGCAGAAATATTTATGATTAAACCCCACCCCCCCATTTTGATATATGTCTTGTTTAAGATTTTAATATACCTATACTGGTATAATATTACTATATTAATATTTTTCATTATTTATTTATTAATAATTTTATATTCATATTTTTAAATTAAATCATTCTTTTTTTCTGAAAAAAAATCTGACAGAAGCTTGTTGCATCCCAGAGGTTTGGCTGGGAGGAATTCCTCCATCTGCCTTCACAAAGCTCAGCCTGAGCCATCCAACCCCTCCCAACACTTTGCCACCAACTGACACATCCTTTCTCCCTGCTGTGCTTTAGACACATTCCCAAACAAGGGCAAAAAACTTGTATAATGGTAATAACAATAACTTTACAAGGTACTTACACCCTGTGAAGCTGTGGCTACTGTTTTATAGACAAATTTATTTCTCATAAGCCACAGTAATTAACTCAGCGTCTCTCTGTTCCCCAGAAAAAAAAACCCAACTAGAAACTAACAGCAAACCCCAATATCAGCAGGCAGAAAAACCCCAGCTGGGCTCAAGTGGGGTTGGTCAGCAGCTCTGGGTGTTTCTGTGGGTGCTGGCTGGGAGGATCTGTGCAAAATGACAGGAATGAAGTTAGCCTGGGTTTGGCATGCGAGAGGAAAGTGAACCCTTGGAAGTAGGTTTTTCTCTTCTCCTCCAGATGCCAAAGCAATGCTCTGCTTTAGAGGGATGAAATGCTCTTATGTAGTTACGTTGTGCTGTGATTTGGGGCAGCCTCTCTGTTTTAAAGCCCAGAAATAAAAAGCAAATTTTCTCCCTGACCCCTCGGGATGGGAACCTGCTGCTGCCACCAGAGGGACTCCGAAATGTGACGGGAAAACCCAGTGTCCCCACACCAGCCAAACTTCTGGCAAAGCTTTAAGACTTCCTGGGGCTGCTCTGAGGAGTTCTCTATGTTTTCTGCACCCAGGGCTGGGCTCTGAAATGAGCTTTATGTGCTTTCTTCTCTCATCATCCTGGTGCTTATGAATAGATTACAAATAGATTATGAATAGATTACTAATAGATTATGAATAGATTATGAATAGATTATGAATAGATTATAATAGATTTTGAACTCTGTCATCCCTCCCATTCCCCACAGTTAATCCCACTCTGCATCTTGCAGCTCAAGGTGGAAAATGCTCATAAAGTCCCCTCTCTTTTGGTGGCTTCCCTGGTGTTCAGCCACACACCAAGCACCAAAGCTGACTGCTGAAATAGGAGGTAAAATGTTAATGATTTGCTTGTGCAAAAGCAAAGTGCCTAAAACTCTTTTTTGATCCCTGTCCAGCTCATGGGATGCAGCCATGCCTGGCTCTGCTGGGACTTCTGCACATGAAATTCATACATGAAATTCATACCCCAGCCTACCCCAAACACCGAGTTCAGTCTTATCTTTTTAATTCTTATATGGGAGCGACTTCCAGCCTCAGAAATGGGAACCAAAGAAAAAGTAACAATGAGTTTAGAATTAATAATTAAAAAATCAATTAATTCCTGAAAGGTTGTTCTGAAAATCTGCTGAATCCTGCTCTCCCTGCCAATTCCCAACATGAATTATGTTTGCCTCCCTCTAAGGAATGCACAACATTATTTATGATGCCCAGCCTGGAGTCTGTGCAACGCTGGAATATGACAAAGTGATCACTGGTGTTTCAAAGAGAGTCCTGTGGTTAAAATATGGGCAAGGTGAGTTACTCATTGCCCTGCTCCCCAGAAAGCATCCCAAGGAGTGCTGACTCCAGCACAGAAACACCTTCACCCAGCTGGTGACTTTTTCTGTTGGCTGAGTGCACAAACCCCAGCGTGTCTGTGCCTGTTCTCTGCTCTCAGCCTTGTCTGTGCTGGTGGCACTTGGTGTCTCTGCTGTGGCACAAACACACCCTAAAGTTTGCTGTGGGACACAGGGGATCACCCAAGGACACGGGAATGCAGCACTGCAGGGGGACTCTGCTCAGGCAGAGGGGTTGGAATAAGTAATAAAAAAAGTGGAAATGACAGTTCCTTCCACTGCTGCTGAGCTCCCTGGGCATCACCAGCTGCTGACAAGAGTTTGTACAACCCATACCGTGCTTTTCTTATCCCCAGAGTCTGTCCCAGAACGAGAAAGAAGAATATTGAACCCAGTTTCATCCCCACAGCTGGAAACTGCAGCATCTGCCCTGATAAATACACCCCCCTGAGCTGGGTGAAGAGACCAGGCGAGGGGAAACCTGAGGAGGATCCATTTTTAATAAGCATTTATTTATAAACTGACACTTTACAATTGTTTAAGTGCTTACAGGCATCCCCAGGATCTCTGGTGAAGGTTTACTGTGAGATGCCAAGCAGGGAGAAAATGAGCAGAATACATTGAGGCAAAACGGTTTTGATCAAATGCCATGAAAAAAATTGTCTCTTTTATAATGATTTTCATGATATAGGATTCAGTCATTTTTCTTAGAGCCTCAGGTCTTTGAGTGATGGGATTATAAATAATTTTTTATTTCTTCCAAGGTAAATTTTCAGGTTTGTCAAGCTCTATTGACTTTTAAGAAAAGGAGCAACTTTTTCAAGAAAAAAAAAATCAGTGGCAGATTCAAACCACCTTAGGTCGAAACCTTAAAAAATTACAAGAGTTTTTTTGGGGTTTTTTTTAGGTAATCCTGTGGTTTCTGACAGCTTACCTGGTGGTTTTTGAACGCTTGGGCTTCAAAGTGCTGCTGCAACGAATTTTAAAATAGAGACTTTAAGCTTGATAGAACAGTAGTGCACCATAATGTAACAGGAAATAGGAGAAGGGGCTTAAAAGTCTCTTTACACACCGCAGAAACAGACAACGGTAACACACAGGGCAAGCCCAAGGCTGGCAGCTCAGTTAAGTGACACAGGGCAATTTGTGATTTCTGCAGCTCTGACCCAGCTGTAGCCCCAAGACAGCACCGAGAAACCACACGGGAGAAACGGTGTGAGGAGCTGGAACTCGGCCAAGCATGGAAACAGTTTGTGGCAGGACAGAGCAGAGCATCCACCTCCTCTTCTGCACCCCAAACCCCGCAGGATTTGTCCCGAGCTGCTGCTGGCTCCCAGGAGCCCTCAGCTGGATGGAAATCCAGACTCATCTCGCAGCGTTTGGACTCACACGCCTTCTTGCCCCTCGCCAGAGAGAGAGAGAGAGAGAGAGCACCAGAAGTGAGTTTCTAGAACCCTCCAGGGCTCGGGGGTCCCACAGCCCTACCTTGGCCGGACGCTCTGCCGGTCCTGCGTGTTTGGCAGCGCCTCCTGTCCCTCACTTGTCCTTCAGCGTGGCCATGCCCAGCGCCTCGGAGCTGTAGTCGTACTGGTTGCTGGAGGACATGGAGCGGCCCCAGGAGCACTGCAGGTTGGAGCCCCTCTTGCGGAAGGACGACGTGAACCTGTAGAAGTTGCGGTGCCGGTTGCGCAGGTACTCCCGGTAGTTTTTGGTGAGCAGGGTGTAGAGGAAGGGGTTGATGCAGCTGTTGCTGTAGGTCAGGCAGGTCACCAGGTAGTTAATGCACTTTTGGGTTTGGGTGGTGAGCTGCAGGGAGCTGCTGTAGAGGCGCACCAGCTGCCAGATCCAAAAGGGCAGGAAGCAGGCCCAGAAGACCAGCACGATGCTGAAAATCATGATGAGGACCTTCTGCCGGGGAGATCTCTTGCTCTTCTCCTTGTGGGGGGGGTTCCTCTGGGACTCCAGGTAGGTCCTGGCCAGGCGCGTGTAGAGGAAGCCGATGATGATGCCCGGGGCCATGATGCTGGTGCTGAAGAGCACGGTCAGGTAGGTCCGGTAGGCGTCCACGCTCCAGGTGGGCGCGCACATCCTCTTCACCTTGCCCTCCGCCTTGCCCCCCTCGGTCAGCGTGACCATCAGCATCATGGGCAGCGTGAGCAGCAGCGACACCGACCACACAGCCCCCGCCGTGACCTTCCGGTAGCCCCGCGACCGCTTCAGGGTGTCCAGGGGCCGGGTGACGGCCAGGTAGCGCTCGGTGCACATGAGGGTGAGGGTGAAGATGCTGGCGTGCATGGTGAGCAGGTCCAGGCTGAGCAGGATGCGGCACCCCAGGTCCCCGAAGTACCAGTCCTGAGCCAGGTAGGTGCAGACGATGAAGGGGATGGTGGAGAGGTAGAGCAGGTCGGCCAGGGCCAGGCTGACGATGGAGCTGTACATGGGGGCGGCGCAGCGCGCCGAGTGGCACATCACCACCAGCGTGTAGACATTGCCGGCCACCCCGGCCACGTACATCACCGACAGCACCGTCCCGAAGGCCGAGGGGATGAGCAGGGGGCCGCCCCCGGGGGCACCCCCGNGGGCTCTGCCCTCCGGGAATGGGGCTCCCCGAGCCGGGAACGGGGCTCCAAGAGCCGGGAACGGGGCTCCAAGAGCCGGGAACAGGGCTCTGCTCTCCGGGAACGGGGCTCTGCCCTCCGGGAATGGGGCTCCCCGAGCCGGGAACGGGGCTCCAAGAGCCGGGAACGGGGCTCTCCCCTCCGGGAACCAGGCTCTCCCTTCCGAGGATGGGGCTCTCCCCGCTGAGAACGCGGCTCCCCGAGCCGGGAACGGGGCTCTGCCCTCCAGGAGCGGGGCTCTCCCCGCCGGGATCGGATCTCCCCGGTCCCGGAGCGTGTCCGGAGCGCCCCGCGCCCCCCGCGGAACGAGCCCCGCCGGGCAGCGTCAGCCTGCGGGAGCTGCTTGAAAAGTTCTCCTGGCCACTCGGCTGGAATTTGGCGCTTCCCTCCCGCGGTGGCATCGCTGGCCACGGGGCTCGGCGCTGTGCTTCAGCTCCTCGGGCAAAGAGGCGACAGCGGCCGACAGGGAGAGCCAGAGGCGGCCGCGCTCCGCAGGTGCCCCGCGCAAAGCGCTCCGGACGCGCTCGGAGACAGGCTGAGGTGGAGGTGGACAGCGATCCCGGGCTGAAACAGCCTCCTTTCTCCCCGGAAATAGCTCGTAGCTTGAATTTTACCCTGAAAAGCACGACAGTGCTGTCGTAAGATTTAAAATTCGAGCTTTAGTGGTGGCTGGTTCTTCTGAAGTGGGGGAGGCACAGAGTGGGATGAATATGAGGTCCACAGAGAGAACTTTACCCCTCAGGCAAGAAGTCTGGGGACAGCTGCAAAATCAATAAGCACCCTACATTTCCATCTTATTTTAGAGAAAGCAGAGATAGGGCAGACCATAGTCAAAGGACAACTTTCCAAGGGTGCCAGAACGCTGTATTCCCTCAGCTACCATTGATTTCCAATAGGAATTAACTGGCTTTTATGCCTTCTGACATTTCTGTTTAAACCAGAGTGCTAAAATGACCAATATAAGTTTATTTGCTTGTTTTAATCCCTCCTGAAAGTGCTTTTGTGCAAACTGTTGTCTAATTCTCCGTGCCATGCTACAAAACAGTGAAAGTCTCGTCGACTTGTAGGAGCAGGATTCAGCCCCATAAAAATATTGTCTTGAGTACTTGATTGTAATCTGCAGTGAGGTGAACACACACACAAATACAACCCTGCTTTCCTTCCTGGTACTGCTCACCACCCTTCGTATGTCTCCCCAACATGCTCCAAACACTCAAAGCTATATTCCATACAGGGCTGGCTCAAACATGGTTTGCATGCTGGTGAGGGAGAAGAAACAAAACTGAATTACTTTCAGGCGGGGGGGGGGTTGCTTTATCAGATTCAGCCATCGCACTGGCAAGGTTCAGCTCCAAGCACTGAGGTGGAATTTGCTTTTCTCTGGAAGTTTGGGCCCCGTCCCGTGCCAGCCCCGCATTCCTCTGCGGCAGCTGGACAGAGCAGCTGGGAATGCAGGAGGATGCTTCACCGGGGCCAAACCCTGCCTGCAGGGCAGTCAAGGGGATTGACTGCCACAGACTTCAAGTGAGATCCGGATTTGGCATGAGTAGATCGCTGAGAATTAAGTTGCATGCAACTTTTGCAGTCCCTTCGCCTTTTGTTTTGAAGTTGTTCTCTCTCTGTTTTTTTTTAATCTGTCTACATCTAGTGGCCAGGACAGAGGGGAAAGAGAGAGCAGAACAGATATTTTGTTTTCTGCTGTGTTACCTGATTTGTTTTGGGTGATCACACAAGGTGTTAGAGGTAAGCAGAGCAGTTCTTCTAGACAGAGAATTACTCCATCTGTTTAGTAAATACCTAATTTCAACTTCCCAGTCTTCCTTCCAGCACAAGAATACTTCATTAAGCTACACCAGGCATCAGTGAGCCTGAGGGACACTTGTTTTCTTGAACACGTAGGTTACATACGTGTATCCATGGGAGCTCAGTCCTGTTAAACTCTTCAGAAATAGTTTGTTGCCTGAAGTTGCTCTGCAGCACGGAAAAAGCTGTTCTCTGAACAAAAGGCACTTCTGCTCTCACCATGCACTGAGCCTCTCGTGCACACCCACAGGCATTAACAGAGCACTTCATATCGGGTGGAATCAGGCCTGGAGCATGTGAGAACTGTGATCAATCAGAATTAAAAGGAGGACGATGTAGGAGTCTGGAATACTGATGTTTCCCATTTGTCTGTGTACACAAGGAACACATCTTTCAGCAGTGTGGGTGACAAGTTACCAGAAGAAGTGGTGAATTTTCCATTTCTCCAGCTGTCTGAAGTAAGGACTGCAAGTGCATTTTTTTTGAAGATGAATTTTAATCAAACAAGATTAGGGAGCTCAGTTTATGATTACTGTCAGAGTAAATCCTCAGGGACTTGCACACAAAGCCAAGTCATCAAGGATCAAATTGTCTTATGAACCTCAAGGTCTGTTATTCCCTATGGAGTTTTCTTGTAATATTCTAAAAAGTATTGGTATGAAAATGATAAATTACGTAGAATCATAGACTCATGGAATCACAGAATGGTTTGGGTTGGAAGGGACCTTAAAGCTCATCCAGTGCCACCCCCTGCCACGGGCAGGGACACCTTCCACTATCCCAGGTGGCTCCAAGTCCCATCCAACCTGGCCTTGGACACTGCTATGGATGGGGCAGCCACAGCTGCACTGGACAATACTTTGCACTTGTCCTTCAGGTGCAAAATTTCCCCTTTGGAGCCATGGATGGCTCATGCTGAGCACACCCAGCCATCTTAAAATATAGCTCCATGTGGCATTTTATTCTCTGCTTTGAACACAACCTTTTCCAGGTACTCAGCACCTAATTTTAGATCTTCCTAACAATTTTTTCTGCTTGTTAGGAAGCAGGCAGTAGCAGTCTCCGTGGTGAGGGCTGTTTGAGCAGCCATGTCCACATTTTTTCTTATAAAGCCCTAGATATTCTCCATGAGTAAGTGGCCCTCCTTTGTTTGGCTGTGAAGGTCATGGTGTATATGGTGGGCAGCTGAAGGCTGTTGCCTTGGCAAATTGAAAGGCAGCTTTCCTTGCTCCATTCAGCTGTGACAGGATCCAAACTAAGTGTTGTCTGGGCAAACGAGTGTTTGGAAGCAGAGGCTCCCTGTTAGGCACCATCTTTGCACATGTTGTTTGCTTAAAGTACCTTCTGGGTGGAATTTTATTGTTGAGAGTGAATTTTGAGCTCAGGGCAGGGAGCAGTGAAATGATGTGGCTTCGATGTGAGCTTTGGGTGGAGGTGCTGTGGAGGGCAGGTCCAGCCTTTGGCTGAGTTTGATTTTAGTTCTGCCTGGCCAGGTGGCCACTGAAGTTTCTCATGATATTCTTGTGCCCAGTCACCACATGGATGATCCTCTTCCCATCAGAAGTGCAGGAAGTGAAAAGATTTAACTGATCACTTGCCAAAGCATCAGGAAAGTATTTTGCTTTGGCCAAGTTCAGAGGGGTCTTGACAGAGTATCCGAGTGAGAAGGGCAGAGGATGGGATGTCTCTGGAGAAGCCCAGGGTGAGGTTTGTTGGATCCCAAGCGTGTGCTGTGAGATGAGATCCGTACATTCATTTCTTAATCCCAAACTTAGAGGCTCAGTTATCATCTGTTGGTGCAGAGCCTGCCAGTGGAATGTAACACTGCAGGGGAAGTGGATGACAAAGAGGAATTGAAAGCAACTGCAGCTCAGTGTCCCAGGGACAGGCAGAGACTGATTTGGCTGTGCTGCTGACTCAGTAGCAGATCCTCTTCTCAGGTTACCACCCACTGGTGTATAATCCCTGCAGTTTGGCCACCGAATCTCATTGGAGCAATGTTTATGCTCTGCAATATGCACAGGGCCTTGTCCCTCTCTGAAATTGTTTCTGAACCAGTCATCACTCAGGTGCAGGGGATTATCTGCAGGCATGGAATGTGCACACTGATTGCAGCAGGGTCACTCCTGAGCTTCAGGAAGAGCAAATGTGATCCCCAGCTTCTGAATGCGTTGTTAATATCTGTATTTACATCTGTCTTTATAAAGTTGAATATGCCCTTAAATTTAAATTTACAGGTACAATTTATTTCAAAGTTAGAGCTTTCTCCCTTCACTCAGAGGTTTGAGATGCAAGTGTCCTAACTCTGGAGGAGCCACTGGAGAGAACCCTCTGTGACACCTCTGAAGAGGACTGTGTGACAGGTTTCAGCCAGCATTAACTCAGGAATGGAGTTGAGCGGGTTTTAAAACCCCTCCCAGATAAAAAGAACATAGGAGAGACTTGCTCTTGTACTTTTAATCACAGCACTCCTGAGCAAGTGCTCTGTGGCCCCTGATGCCCTGTGAGGGCAGCAGAGCCCCTGGCAGGGTGGGGCCTGAGGTGGCACATGGATTTGTGCCCACAGGGGATCTGGCTGCTCCCTGTGGAGGCAGCTCCAGGCCAGTTATAGGAGGGCACTCCCAGGGTCACTGAGTCCAATTTCATGTCATTTCAAGCACCTATGTGACAAATATGAGCCCAGAAAATCTGGTCCTTCAAACACCTTTGGGGTGCTGCAACAAGCCTGAGACCTTCAGTACAGAAGATTACACCTGGCAGAGAATACAGTGGCCATGGGAAAAGGTGAGGAGATCAAAGGTTTTGTCCTTGCTTTTTGCAGAAGATAAAGGCTGTAAATTGTGTGCTATTACAGTGGCTTTCAGCTGCTCTGGATTTTTAGGATCTTCTCCTTGTGTTAAAGCGTTTGAGATCATTTTACAATGGAAAAAAATACATATTAATAACCCCAAGTCATTTCCTGCAGAAACTGAAACCACCACCATTACACTTAGATGTGAATTCTTTCTCCTCCCCTGAAAGACAGAACTGTACACTGAAAAACCAAAAATCCTCGTCCTTTACCATACATGTGAGTGCAAAGGAGACTGTCTTGGCTCCAGGGAGGTTTTATTGTTCCACAATACAGCATCTGCACAGACTGGGCACTGCAGTGATGGTGCCAGAGAGCTGGCAGAGGTCTGGCCTGGAGAGCACAGGGGAGGGCTGGGGGGAGCAGCAGGTTTGATTTGGCAACCTGAGTTACCTTTTGTCTTGCTGAAGGAGCTCTGGGAGCCCCATGCTCAGTGCAGTGTTGCTTTTGGTGCTTGATTTGTTTTTGTTCATGGTGGGAAGGCTTTTATTCGTATTAAATGGCATTTTCTACTGATGGAAAAATTAGAGATTTTGTATCTGCAGATTTCTCCCTCAAAGAAGGTTTGGCTCTTCCCACAGGCTAAACTCCACTTGGAGTGTGCAAAACCTACAGCACGCTCTCATCTCCAAAACTCAGCCTGTTGTTAATATAAAGCTTCAGATGCTGGAAACTCTCTCTTATTTCCTGACTTCTGTGATAGTTCTTGGTCCACACCGAGCAATTGCCTTCAGGTGAGCAGTGTGCATTTCATGGGAGCTGTGAGAGGCACTCATGGAGATCTGCAAGGATGGTGCATCCAGCGTGGTGGAGAGGGGAACTCCTGCACTGTTTTGGAGGAACAGTTAATAGAATGGATGTTGTTTCATATTGGTTTATAAATATAAAAACTCTTGACAGATGTGAGAAAAGGATGGAAGCCCAAGGAATCTCCTTTTGCCAAAGAAACAATTCCTGGTCAAGCCTCATGCTTGGTATCTGGGTCAGAGCTCACTTGGGTCAGTGTGAGCTTTTTCCTGGATTTCAGCGGGCTTTGGAGAAAGCCATTGATTAAAAACCAAACAAGGACAGAGCTGGGTCCAGCTTTGGGGATGTTTGAACTGAGTGGTGGTTCTGGCTTCGAGGCTGGCAACACAACATCCTTTTAAAGGCAGATTATTTAAACTCCTCCAGATCAGGGCTGAGTGCTGAGAGCTCTCCAGGAGTGCTTTGACTCCTGGCACGGCTCTTGGGCTGAAGATGTGTGTCTCAAAGCCTCTGCTTAGTCACTTCTCTCCTCGTATCTACCTTCCCTTACAGGATTCTTCCTCCTGAACACCTCAAGAACACTTGGTGCAGGTGAGTGTGTTGTGCAGAAAAGTAGAGTGTGCTGGGGATCTCACTGCTACCAATTTTATCTGTAAGCTGACTCTTGTCTCCACATTCTAGTGCCTCTGGGGAAGCTCAGAACTGTTTGTTACATTTTCATTCTAATGTTTCTCTGGCTTAATTATGTGAGGGTTGTGTCAGAGTCTATCAGTGTCAGACGTTGCTGCTGGAGGGGGATTTCAGGCAGTGAAACTCCAGCTGTGTGGGTACCTATGTCAGCTTTAGTGAGAGCAGTGGAATCCTCCTGATGATTTTCCATTGCCTTCGGATCTGGCCTTGCCTCTCCAGGTCTGTATTAAACTTGGTTATAAAAGCCTTGAGATGGAGCAGAGGGTTTGCTCCATGTGCTCTGCTTCCAGCCCCGAAATTACCTTCAGAAGAGCTTCGTCCCAGTCCTTTTGTCACCCAGGGCTGTGCAGGGCTGTGCTGCTGGAGCCCCATGAGCTGCTGGCCGGGGGGAGGGGGCACAGGGGTTTGCTGGGTTTGCTTTGTCTGGGTAATGCCATGGCTCTGTGTCACCAGCTGTCCCCAAGGGCTCCCTCCTGCATGTCACTGT
The DNA here is from genome assembly GCA_013397195.1 of Hylia prasina. Taxonomy (NCBI): domain Eukaryota; kingdom Metazoa; phylum Chordata; class Aves; order Passeriformes; family Sylviidae; genus Hylia; species Hylia prasina. Next base: position 334,775 of record VYXD01010098.1, on the reverse strand, counting down.
GCCATATCCCCACCATGAATGGTGAAGATAAACAGAAGCACTGGAGAGGAGCAGCAATAAAGGAAACACAGGGATTTGTTTGTTTATTGGAGAGGGTTTTGGGCAAATTTTTTTAGAACAGAAAATCTTTACAATCAGAAAATCAACGTTCATGAACTCGAAGCCTTAAGAACTAAGCATTAAGAGTGCAGATTTTCCCCTGCAGGCTGCAGAGAGCCAGGTACATTTGCAATTCTTTGCTAATAAGCTTGGGACTAGATCAGCATATATATGTAAAGTCACTAATACTTTTATTACTGAAGACAGCCCAGAGCTTAGGGCCCTACTGTTTGCCTAGAAAATGGAATATTTGATCCTCCCCCACTAACTGTATGTTTTTCTTGTCTCCTGACAGTCGGCACAAAAGCTCTGAAGTATGTGACATAAGACAAAGAGAACACCAAAATCTGCTGTGCCATATGATCAGCTCACATTGCAGTGGGCATGTTCCTGGCTCCACAAAGCTTCACAGCCATTGCACTATTCCCTGCTTCCTGATGGGAGTTTGTGCCTTCACTTTAACTCTCTGCAGTAAATCACAAGTATTTCCTCCCAAAGCGTGCAATGTTCAAGGTTCTTTTAAATCTAAAATACACCTGGGATTGGGAAGAGGGGGCTGGTGGTCCTGGGCACTGCTGTTGTTGAGACAGGTCCAGGAGAGACACTTGGTTGATGCACCCTTCCCCAGGAGATGGGCTTGGTGTAAGGAGCACAACTCTAAGGGTGAGTTGGGATTTGCAGAGTCCAGTGAACACTGAACAGAGCTGTGCCAAAAGATGTGAATCCCCCTTTTTCCCATTTGGATGAGGGGTATGGTGCCAGTGTGGGTTCTGTAAAGAGCTGTCCAAGCTTCTGTCACCCTCCCATCAGCAAATCTGCCTGTGCTGGTCAGCACTGAGTCAGTCATGACTGTCAGTGGTGACACAGGGATGTGCAGCTGCACTGGACAGACACAATCAAACGGTGCTTTGGAGCAATAACTGGCACCAGCCACTCCAGTCACCTCTGCTAGATCAAGAGCAAGGCATGACAAAAAGAGAGGCCAGATGATGCAAGCACAGTTGTTTATAAACCAAAGGCTTTATTATTCACTGTGAGTGATCAGCAGATCTTCGACTGAAAACTGCTTCTGTCAAAGCTCGGCGTTATTAGAAGAGGGGATTTATCTTCAGCAGGATTTTCCTGCACTGGACTCAAGGGGAGAAATGAAAGATAAACATCACTCTGTCAGGCAGAGTCCGGGGAGGGGAGGCTGGTCAGTGCAGCTGAATAGCTGCAGGCTTTTTGTCCCTGTTAGTGGGAGCAGAGGGATCCGGATGCAGGGCTTGGAGAGAGGAAACTCAGCGTGGGCAGTCACTGAACACAAGAAAATGCCACATCTCAGGGGTGTTTTTGTCAGGCTGGCAAATGCAGCCTTTCTGCCCCCATTAACTGCAGCTGCAGGATGCTCTGGGTGCAGCTGGGGCCAGTGGCTCCCGACCCTCCCCTTGTCAGGGAGCTGCAAACTCACAGCCCACAGTGCAGGGGAGAGAGCAGGTTGTGCATCTTTGGCCTGAGGCACAGAAATCTGTGTTTGTATCTTCTGGGCAGAGACACACAGCAAGTGCATTCATCTTTTTAAGAGATAGACTTAGGCTTGGAAGCAGGACTGTTGCTTAATCCTGTCAGGTGTTGCAGGAGAGTTCCTGTACCCTTAATGCCTTGGGAAGGCTGAGCTGGAACAGAGACTGGACAGGGCAGGAGAATAAAGTCGAGATTTATTGAAAGGCCTCCAGGATACACCTTGGGCAGGACAAGAGCCTGGCCAGGGCTGCACCCAAGGGGGACCCAAAATGGTCACAAAATGAGTCCACAAGGTCCCACACTTTTATAAGTTTTGGTCCATTTGCATATTGGGATTTAACTGTCCAATTACAGCTCCAAGTTATGAGGTCCCATCATTCTTGTTCTCTCTTCAGCCCACCATTGTTTATGCTTTTTGGGGCCTGAAAATCATTAACAGTTGTCCTTGGTCTCCAGCAGGAAAAGGATTTGTTTTGTCTCCCTACTCTGTGAAGAGAGCTTACTAGAAGTTAATATGAGACTCAGAACTGCACCCCTGGGCAGCAGAGAATCTGAAAAACAAGAAAGCTAAAACTTAAGGGGTCACCCTGAGTTACAGCTAGAAACAGAAATATCTCCAAGTCTGCTGAAACAGGGCCAGGACCCTGTCTATGTGAGGTGTGGGACCCTGGAAAGACAAGATGGGAGGTGGTGTTGGAGTAAGGAATTGGATCTGACAGGTTTTCATCACAGCCACCAATTAGGGGGTGGATTTTTCTGCTGAAGTGCAGAAAAGGGGCTGGGATTCCTGTGCCAGGGAGGATGTGTGGGGACACAGCTGCCAACTAGCAATTGTACCTGTCAGCCTCAGGGGAGATGTGACTGCTGAGAAAGGGCCCTACATTGTACCCCAAACAGCCATTGCACCCCAAAACATCCCCATCTCGTGGATGGGAGACAGGTAAAGGAGAGGTTCTCTGCTAGGGGGTATAATCAGCTTTTCTCTTCCAGGGTTCAGGCTGGTGGGCTGAAGCACCTTTCCCAAGTGGGAGAAATAGCAGAAAGTATGTTGTTTTTTCACCTGCCAAAGAGCTCTCTGTGCCCCCCGCCCCTTCCTAACCCGCTCAGGACCATCTCCCCAGTGGGAGCATGGAGTTGTAAAAAGGTGGGAGAGTGTCTGACAGACCTGCTGGGATTCAGGGTGAGCTTCCAGGACTTTTCTTAGATATTGGTAAAACACTGAATTAAAGCACTGATTGTTACCACTTGATCCTCCCAATCTTCTCAGTTACGAGTAGCTCTGGGGTTGTTCTCTGCACTGACACTTGGAATTAACTCACCACTGGAGGGAAGGAGACTGCAGGAATATTTGTCTCCCAGAGATGTTTACTCATGTCTGGCAGTTGTGGTGGCACTTGAGTTGGAGGTGTCACCTCTGCTCAGTCCTTGAGGTGTCACAGCTCTGCTGCTCAGCTGAGATCCAAACACATCTCCGGAACCTCACACATCAATTCTGCATTTGAAAGAAGAAGAATTTCATGGTGAAGCATTTCATGGTGAAGGATGAATGAACCTCTTCCAATCCCTGTGATAGTGCTCAGAGAGGCAATTCATCACTCCTAGAAAGATGCCAATGCAAAGGTCTGTCCAAGTTGCTTCATGCAGCAGGGTTGGAGAATGGCAACAGCACATGAATTCTACACTGGAACATTAGAAAACATCAGAATTCTCGACTGAGATCAAAGTCCGCTTCGAAAGATGATTTAAGCATTTTTTAAATGTTACTCTGTCTGTGTTATGTGTTGTTTTCTCTTCCAAGGGAAGCTGCCTGCACTGCATTATGTAGTAGGCTCTTGAAAGCATAACTAGTTATGTAATTATTAGAATTATATTTGCATTCCCAACTAGGCTGTGTATAACTAGTATGGTAATACATGCTAATTAAACATCAATTAATCATTTTAAAAAATGAGATCTGAATCTATACAGCTATCACAGATGTAGTAAATATTCACTGCTTATGAAGAACAAATCAGGTGTGTTTTAATATGCAGCCCTAGTCCTATATAAACACATTGTGCCAATTATTTGGAACAGATTTAATGTGCTTTTTATTCATATTGCACAGCTACTGCTGACTGAGTGACAATCACTGTAATGTATTTGACTACTTTTATATTAATTCACACTAATGCTTCCACCTGTTCACATTGGGATGAGTTGTGTTCCAACCATCAGAAAAATGGAATTTAATAAGCATTATCCTGCGAGGTAGAGGGGTTTCCTCATCCTTAATCCAGCCAGGCAATCCAGGTAGGCTGATGAAAAAATTTGTCTGTCTTTGTATAGTTTGAGGCTGTTTGAGGCTGATGTCTTCCATCTCTTTATCTGCAGGCTTCAGAAACTCTGGGGAAGAGAATCGATGTCCCCATCAAGCTGAGATGCTTCTGATTCAAGAAACATTCAGAGTTTCTGCTGCCAGAGGGAAACAGGCATTTGTGAACTCAGTCTCTGGTATAAGTTTCTGCTGCAAGTTTGGAGTTGTGCTGTAGACCTGGGGGGGATAAGCCCAAGCTGAATTAGCTGAACGTGATGTCTGCTGCCTGCTGGAAGCTGGGAATGAGCCGAGGGCAAGGCTGGCAGGGTGCAGCCAAGCAGGGCCCTGGAACCAGGGAGTGCCTGGGCTGTGAGAGGCTTGTGCAGCAGTGGCTGTGCTTGCTGAGTTCTGAGCACACTCAACACTTCCCATGAGACCCAGGTTTTGGCTTGCGGGGGTGTTTTCCAGAATTTTGCCATGCTGTGAGTTTGATGTTGATTTTTTGATTGTGTTTTGCCGTGGAAGACATTTCCTTTATGAGAAAGGGTGATTAAAGAGTGGCTTTGACCAGGCAGGATCTGGGCAGGGCACCTGGTGATGTGGGAGGTGCATCCCTGTTCCTGCATCAGCCACCCCTGTCACACCCTCCAGGGAGGCTTTTCCTGCACTGAGCCCAGGGCAGGGCTGAGGCACCTGCCAGGGAATTTCCCCAAATGACCCCTCCTCACTGGCCAGGAGCATCTGCAGTGCTGGCCCTGGCTGCTCCTCTGGTGTCCCCAGGGGAAAGGAGGGCGAAGCCAGCTGAGGGACCAGGGCACATGGAGGAGGAGCAGGAGGAATGAGGAGATAATTAAGAACTGGAATGCTGTGCAATTAGGAGGGGAGTACCAAAGGCTGGGGTAGCATTAGTGCCTACCCCAACAATTCCCATGAAAAGGTCTGTGGCTCCCAAGGCACGTTCACCTCCAGCAGTGAAAATCTGCTTTACACAAATTCTGTGGGTTCCCAGGTCAAAAGTTTGGCAGTGACAGGGTTAAGGCTTTGCCTGCAGCCTCTCTTGTGTGGATGGACATTTCTTCAGTACTTCTTTCATGTAGTTCAAGTAGTTTCTAAGCTCTGATGTATTTGCTGTTGCTAGAAATGTCTCCCAACGCCATACAGCCCAGGACAGAGCTGAAGAGCTGAATTTGTGAAGAATCTTTTTTTTAAATTATTATTATTTTATTTATTTGCTGCCTTTTAAAAGTACCTGTAACTTCTTTTGGTTACTTATTACATCATTTAGGGGTTCCAGCATAAAGATACTTGGAATTTTGCTTCCTGTTCTTCTTCTTAGTTTGTTCCTCCTCACTTTTAGGAATCAGGTTTACTGTTTTTCAGGGTCTTTACCTTTAACTTCTGGAGCTGGTGACACCTTAAATGGATTATATCAGCTCATTGGGTTTCATTTAGAAACCAATCGACCCAAATGATCTTCAGTGCTATGTAATGAAACTAAGTTCAAGCACTTGTCTCAAAGTGTTTTCCTGAGGCACTTCTGTGAGCTCAAGCTGTGCTGCATTTACAGGACGATTTAGGTCTGAAGATCACTTGAGACTTCATCAGCAAGGTAAGAGAGCATTAGTAATTATTCTAATTTCTCAAGTCAAGATATTTGTTTGGCAGAATGGTTCTGCGATTCCTTTAAAGTCACTGCATTTTTTTTTTCTTAACAACTAGGTATAGGAAGGGCAGGTATTCAGTTTGATGTCATTTGTGCTCTTGATCATGTTGTTTCTCAACAGAAATACAAATTTGCTATTCCTAAGAGCAAGATTTTTTTTTCCTGTATATAAGCAAGAAAAAAATGCCATTTTACTAAAAGCTCAATTTAGACAGCTCTGGACAAAACCCAGTCTGGGTGGTGGGATCAGGAGCAGAAACAGGTGTGCTCTTCACCTAAGTAATACACATGTAAAAATGATGGGGGTGTTAAAAGCATTGACTGCAGTGGGTGCCAAACATAATTCAGCATCCTCAGTGGGTTTTTGTTTTAGAGAGCTTTGTCTGGCTGTTTGCACCCTGCCAGGCTCAGGAAAAGGGGGTGGTGATGATGACAGAAATAGATATTTACACTAAATATCTATTAGATAGGTATTTACAGGTGTTGAGCAGGCAGGTGTGTCCCTGCCAGCAGCAGTGGGTGAGGCCAGGACAAACCTGGCACGTGCCAGCCCCTGACACAAATCCATCCCTGTTGGTCACTTTATTGGGAATTGATGTGGAGCCTTTGCCCTTTGAGTCCCTTGCTGGTTTGTGAACCCATCTGACCTTAACCCTGAGCTAATTCCTGTCCCAGGAGTGCAGTGAACATCAAACCAGTCCCCAAAGAACAGCAAAACCCAGTCTAAAACACCAAAGTCAAAGCTAATTGAGCTGCCCTGGGATAGAATTNAGGACAAACCTGGCACGTGCCAGCCCCTGACACAAATCCACAGGAAAAAAAAAAATGCTGAAGCACATTTCGGAGTATGGGGAATGTAATTATGCTGTTTCTCTTCTAAAGATAAATGGATGATGTTAAGTGTCATCACAGGCTTCTCTCATTAGGTTAAATTCACTCAGGAGTGCTTTTGTATTCAGATGAACATTATGTGGAATAGAAAGTGCTCAGCCACAAAGCAAGCTATAAAAAGGTTAATGGTTTTAAGCCAAAGTTACATATAAGCCGTGATAATGTTACAGCTTGTGTTATTCCATTTTTCTGTGGCAGTGCACATCTGTTTCTGTCATTTCAATGCAGTTTTTGGTCTGGTAGAAGAGGTCTGAGTCTGGGAGCAGGGTGCTTGACTCTGCTTTTGTGCTGGGCATTTCAAAGGCCTGCAGCCTGCTACTGGGACTGAGGCATTTAAGGGTTTACCTCCTAGCTTTAAGGAATAAAGATCATCAGTGGAATTAATGGGTACTTCTCAAACGTGAAAAAAACCTCCAAACAGTCCTGATTCTGCCCTTTGTAGAAATCTGGGTTCAAAACACCTCCCACTGCTTTTTAAGTGTCTCAATGAAAATGATGAAAACTTGGACCAGAAGCAAACCCACTCCTAATATTAGATATTAGGAAAAACTTCCTTGACACAGATTGCCCAGAGCAGCTGTGGCTGCTGGATCCAGGGCTTGGATCAACCTGGGCTGGTGGAAGCTGTCCCTGCCCATAGCAGGAGGTGAAACAAGGTGGGCTTTAAAGCCCCTTCTCATCCAATCCATTCTGTGATCCCGTGCTAAGAAGGGTTGGTTGTTACAACAACCTCCAGGCCTGATGGGCTGAGGGGAAGGAGAAAATGAGGGAAAGCTCTGCATTAATTCTGTCCTGCAGCCTCACTCGTAGGAATTTTTATGGTGTGCAGTTTGTATTGAGAGAAGTGTGGCAGCAAAAAGATTTGACTGTCCCAGCTGTAAATAAACCCAAGTCTGAGCTGGAGATCAGCCTCCAAATGTGGCTCCTGTCACTCCCTGTGACACGAGTCCTGTGCTGAGCATGTCCCTTGCTGCCCATTGGGATGAGTTATTTCAGGAGAGCTGGTTCCACCAGCTGGACTCCGATGCTCATTCAAGGCTTCCAACAAAAGATGGTGTGAAAGTTTTATCTTTTCTGTGTTTCAGGCTCTGTGTTGCCCAGGGGTGCAGCTCTGAGCTCACAGTGTCACTCAGCTCTGCACAGAGCAGGGACACAAAACAAATCCTGTTCCTGCTGCACACCAAGGACAACTGGGACAAGTTTTCAGGCCCAAAAGCACAAACAAGGGTGGCTGAAGAGAGAAAACAAGAAGGATGGGACTGCATAACCTAAAGCTGGAATTGAACAATTAAACCCCAATATGAAAATGGACCAAAACTTATCCAAGTGTGAGACCTCATGTCTGTTTGTCCATTTTGTGCCCATTTTGGGTCCACCAGCCCCGGCCAGGCTCTTGTCCTGCCCAAGGTGAATCCTTAAATACCTTCCAATAAATACTGACTTTATTCTCCAGCTCTGTCCAGTCTCTGTTCCAGCTCAGCCTTCCCAAGGCATCAGGAGGAGCTGTGGAGTTGGGTGGGCCAGGAATGAGGCTGGGGCTGCTCTGGGGTCGGTGGATTTTCCTGGAGTAGGGAGGAAGAGTTTGCCCAGAATAAATTCAACACAGTGGAACAAAGTGTTCCCCAGAAATGTGTTCTACAGCCAGGATAGCAGCAGCCTCCCTGCCAACTGAGGGGCCTGCTGCAGGAACACTTTGGCAAGGGGATAAAATTATAGCCAAGTTTGTGCTAAGCAGCCTGATGGTGGGTGGCTGGATTATGCAATGTTGCTGATACTCAAAATCCATTATCTGCTGCAAAGAATCTCTGAATGAAATGAATTGGTAGAGCAGACAGCGCTTTATTTTGTTTTCTTTTCTTTCCCTCCACTCCCTTCCAAGAGCTGTGCATTCAAACACCTCCATTCAAATCCTTTGAAGCTGAGAAGACCAGGAGGACAGAGCCTCTAATGAAACCTTCATCAAGAACCTGAGATCAATGCTCTTGCATTGTCAGAAATTCTTGGATTTGTTAAAACTTGCTCCTGGACGGGATAAGCCAGAAAGCAAGCCTGAGAAAAAGAGGAAAAATACAATATCCTTTCCCTTCAGCACGTGCTTTTGTGAGTGTAGCCATTTCTGGGAGAGGTGTCAAGGGTTACAGGTGCTCTCAGCACTGCCAGGTGGGATGAGTGAATGGCAGAATCATCATCACATAGAAATTGGTGTGGTTTTGCCTTGGAAAGAGTGATCATAGCTCAGCAGTTGTGCCCCACTGCATCTATTGATTTGCTGTGTACAAACAAGGATTGTGCCTGATTGCCTGCCTGGCAAATTAAGGAAATACAGCTGATTTTCTCTCACTGGGAGTAATTTTGGCCTCACAAGGCTGAATTTTAGTATTAGTTAAGGTGTATTTAAGAGCACATCTGTCTTGTCCTTCTTTCAGGCTTGTTCTAGGAACGAGAACCTCACTCAGGGTTATCACATTGCTCTTGAAAGCAGAGAATCTGAACAATTTCTTTAATTGAAATGTAAGTTTCTGCCACTTCACATGTTGGTAGACAAGTTGTGGCTTGGAACAGGGCCATGTGTTTGCACCAGCAGGAAATTAAAATTGCCAGCTACAGGCTGATACTCTGTGCTGGTGACTCAAACTGTGATGACAATTGAAGCTGTGATTCAGGAACAAAATATTAGCACTGATTATGGTTTTCCCTGTCAGCAGAAGAGGGTGGCAGCTGCTGAGAAATGCAATCCATTAGGGTTATAGGCTCTTAGGAGTTTTATTTTTGGGAAACACAGTGCAATTTTTTTTGTGGCTAGAAGCCCACGTTAATTATTTTGAAGGTCTGCAGAGAGCTCTCCACTATTGTTGCACACAGACAGAAGAGCTGGTGCCCTACCTGGTCACCACCACTGATGCAGCTGAGAGTCATGACCTTAAATTTGGCTGGATTTTTTTAATTCCCTGATCTTTCCATCTGTGTGCAGCTGTGTGTTTGCTGTGCTTGCAATTTAAACAGGTATTTTGGAAATGGATGGCTGGAGTTAAGTTTCTGGACATCAGGGTCAAGAAATGTTGCATGGTCATCAAAGTGGGTTTTTTTTGAGGGGATGAGGCTGTGCTGTGTTGGAACAGGAATGCTTATTTTTAATTTTTCACCTCTAGGAACTATCACAGGAACTGGGGAGAACAACGAAGATTTGCTCAATTTCTCATTTTACCTACTAAAAGTAATTTGGAATTCCCTGTAGGAATAACTGAAGTGACACATGGAATTCTTGCTGTTTATTCAAAGTACTGCTGCTGGTAGTGGGAATATTTCAGGCACAACAATCACAATACACCAACACTCTGATAATCTCTTAAATCCCATTCCCTCTCTGATCTCATGGACTATTTTTTATGAACATGTTCTTTTTTAAAAGCTGAAAGAGTCAAAATGACTCCCTGTGTTCCTGTGCCAGCCAGTGAAATTCCTGGGAAATGGGTTAAATTGTCTCTGTACTGATCAGAAAAAGTGTGACTGAAGACAGAAATTATATTGCAACAACATTGTATTTAACCAGATTTTTATTAAGTGGAGGAGCAGATTTAACAGTTTGGTTCTCTTGAGAAATCTTATTTAGTTTATTTTCAATTCACGCTTCAGACTTGCCTGGATTAGCCTTTTTGCTGTGTAGCAGCTTTTATCACAGTGACAGGATCAATAAGGGAAGGAAATTTGGTATATGCCACAGCTTGTCTGTGTGCAGAAGTGAAAAAAAAAACTGCCTAGAGATTTTTGCATTCTTGTTTCTAGATGTCAAATTTAAAAGCTTCTGAAAAATCACTTCAAAAATTCACCAGACTCTGTTTTCTGTGAAGAAATGTTTCCTCAGAAAAATAAAAGTATTTTCGCAGATTTCCACCTGAGCTTTCCATGGGAATTCCTCTGAGGAATTAGTTGGGACAATATAATTTGCACCTGGTGAAATTTCTTTATCACTATCAAGGAGTCATGATGTTGTGACCAATATTTCCAAAGAAAACTCTCCTTAGGAAAACTTAAACAAAAAATCCAATATTTTAACTTGCTGCCCATCCAGGAGAACCAGCAGAAGTTGTCTAAGTCTGAAAGTCTGTATTTTTGGCCAGTCCAAATTTAAAGGGGAAATTTCACCAGAAAAATGTGCAGCAGTGACATTTAAAATTTCCTTTTTTTGAAGAGGTATTTCAGATGAGTCATCAGAAACTGAAGGCAAATCCTGAGGATTGTCTCAGCAGTATCTAATGGTGAGAGCCAGATTTTTGCCTTTGCTACATCTTTACATTTTAATAAATATCAATATACATCAAATATTAGTGAGTGTCTCTGCTGTGTTTTCATGGGACACCATCATGACAAGATCCTCTGTCTGGCCAGAGAAAGGAATAATAAATACCAAAGAAAATAAGCAGTTTTTAGCTGAAATTCTATTTTCCTGAGTGCTTTGAGGTCCGTGTACAGAGCCCATGACCCTGAGGACACTCCAGCTTTGCTTTCCACCCTGAGGACACCGTGGTGGCCTTTACCCACTGCAGAGCTCTGCTCCCCTCCTCCTTTTGTTCCTGCAGAGAGCAGCTTCTTTTGCTTTAAATTCAGCTTTTCTCTTCTCCTTTGGTTTCGGACAACGGCTCGGGGAGCAAAACATCTTTTAAAAGTTAACCCATCCTGGAAGGATCGTGCAGGGAAGCCAGGAGTTTCCTGGCTCAGCACTCCTGTGTTAAAACTCCAGGAGTGGAGGGGAGATGCTCCATCCCTTTGTGCAGAAACCCCAGAGCCTCTGTGGGCTGTTGTAGCGCTTTTCTCCTGAAAAACTTCAGTTCAGGCTCTGGGTAGAGACCAGAAGTTAGGGTGAGACAGACCCAAGCAGCAGCACTGAGGTGTGGGAATGCAACCTGTGAAATGCCCTGAACTCTCTGAATTCCTCATCCAAGACAACCCCAAATTTTTTTTTTTTTTTTCAGCAAGTCGTGATTCCCCTTAAACTCCCCCCGTTGCTACTGACACTGATGCACATCATGGTTGCTGTACAAATGTTCATTTGATCATAATGAGGCAGCAAACTCCCACGTTTCCCTGGTGCCTGAGCTGCTTTCAGTGTCATTTTTGTTCTTTTGATATTTTAGTATAAAAATATCTTACTAGAGGGTATGGAGAGGTATCAACAATTTATTTTTGTTCTTTTAAGTTTGCAGATGATCCAGCACAGCCTGTGTTTCACTCTTGCTGACAGTCCCACTATGACTAAATACAAACTTAAATTTACAGCTGGAATGGAGGGACTGGGGAGGAAAGACTTTCCAGTGAGAAGTGTTGCAAAATAGAAATTTGTGTGTTCTGGAAGGAGCTCAGAGATTCTGATTCGTAAAAAAACATTTAAAATAAATAAATAAGAAATTATAAAAGAATTTCCTCTGGCAGCAGATTCCAGCTGCTGGCAAGGACAGGAAGCAGCACACCCAGGACAGATGACTTGTTGCCACAATTTTCACTTTCTCTGTCTGAAGCTATCCAGGCTTGCAGCCCAGAAGAAAAAGAACGAGGCATCACCCGGTGACACAGTGTTAGCTTCTCCTCTGTCACTGATAAGAGCTGATTTGAGCTGTGTTATCTCTACCTGTAGCCTTCAATTCTTGCTCTGACTCTTGTATGAGAGGAAAGAAAAAATTACCAGTGTGAAATCAATCAAGAAGACTGAAAATCGGGAGATCTTTTATTCATTAAGTTCATGGGTTTTTGTTTCTTTTTTTCTGGATTTGCTGCTGTAGGATCTTGAGGAAATCATGGCAAGCTGATACTGCTCTTGTATCCATCAAGAGTAAAAAATCACCCCAAACAGGGACCAGCAGAGAGGGGCAGGTGTGGGCTCAGGCAGTGTTGGATCCTCACTGGCTTTTGGCTTCCTCACGCCAGGGCAGACCCTTCCTCAGTTTAATTCCCCGAGTGTGGGTAGAAAACGCTCCCACTTTCTTTGTTTAAAACCTGCTGCTGGTGGTTTCACTCGATGAATTGCAGGGAATGAATGGCTGGGCAAGGCAGGGTTTTGTGGAAAGCCACTTTTCCCACTGCTAGGGAGCTATCAATCTATATCCTTCACCTGGCAGCTTCAAAATGTAAGAGCACACGGTTCTTCCTGGAAAAAGAACTACTTAGTGTCTTTTTAGCTCAGGAATGGATGTGAGGTTCATTCCAGCTGATGCAGGATGTCTGACCAACAGCCTGTTCCCTGAGAGGCATTTTAACATTTCAGTGGCTTTGCCCTGCTGTCAGACTGTCACAAAAGATCTGTCTCTCATCACCTGCACAGCAATTTCTTCCCTGCAGGTGCTGGGTGTGCAGCAGCAATCAGGGGTGGCTTCCTGCCCCTTCTCTCAGGGCTCTGTAACAGGATTTTCACAATACATTTCCTCTCCATGCTGCTCCTTTGGGAATATTGTGCCTTCCTGCAGGCATCCAGGCTTGTGAGATGGGGGCAGGAATTCTCAAGTGCTGCTTTTGCATTCTATAAACACCATTTGAGTATTCTCTTATTGCCTTTGCAAAACACCTTCTGGTCATACGAAACGTGAATTTTATTCTAAACAGGACAGAAGTGATTAGTGAAGTTCATGTTGGTGCTGGCTCCCAAGCAAGGAGCTCCATTTGCTCATCTCTTGAAGTCCAGTGATGTTTCTGTGGTCTTCAGTGGAAAAATTGGGAAATTGGAATCATCAATACATCAATACATCTTTTATTTCCTAATTGAGCTCTTAATCAAAGAAAAATGGGGATGTTTCAATTCACTTCTCACTCAACAAACAAGGATGCTAACTGCCAGAAAAACATTGTAATGATTGTGTTGTGTGGGTCCTCTTCAAAGAGGCAAGTGCTTTAAATGGAATTATGGTAATGATGTGATCATTGTCTGGGCTGCCTTAATGAGTTTAGCGGCTGCTGCAATATTAAATGCTTTGCACTTAAGAAAAACACCTCCTGTTGCACTCCAAAGAGATCAGAAAAAGCTGCTGGAGCTTTTGCTGTGGTGCTGGATGCATCACATGGGGCTCTGCACACTGCCAAAATCACTGCTAGTTTGGACACTCCTCTGTGGGTTTGGCAGCTCTGGTGCTTCAACATAAACACAGGAACAGGGTCTTGGAGGATGTACTTGGAATGGATTAATAAATTTATGGGAAAATTTGACATAGCAGAGAGGGGGAGAAAGTGGCTGGAGAGTGCTTCATATATGTGTATAAAAAAGTGAGATGAGAGTGTCCAGAAAAAGAGGGTTCTGTTTCAGTCTGATATAATTAATCTGGGAAATGGGGGTGTGGCATTTATNCCCTGGTCAGGCTCTTGTCCTGCCCAAGGTGTATCCCAGAGGCCTTTTAATAAATCTCTACTCCAGCTCTGTCCAGTCTCTGTTCCAGCTCAGCATTCCCAGGGCATCACAGGGACAAAAACAAAGTGCAAGGTGTCAGGAAGGAGAGGAAAGGTTCTGTACACCTGGTCCCTGTCTGGTTCTGTTAAACCATCTCCAGTTGTTCTGTCAGAGCACATCCCAAGGACAATTCCCCTGTGGGGCTGGTTTGGCTCCTCTGGGCAGTGCTGCCCTGGGGATTGGGAGCTCTGGGAATCTCTTCCCAGTCTGGTGGTGTCCTGCATAGGTCAGGAACACTTTAAACTAAAATTGAGGGACCTCTCAGTCACATGAGTTGTTACTATGCAGTTCAGCTGTGTGATTGTCCTGCAGGATGAGGGGTCTCCCTTTGTCAGACCCTGTTTCGAGCAGGACCCTTTGGCTCATGTTCCTGACTGCCTGGGACTTCCCTTCAGCACTGATTTTCATTTTAAAGTGTACAATGTAAAGTCCACCCATCATCATTTAGGTGTAAAGGAGCCAGGTCAGGCCTGAGGATGGTGTCTTTGGGAATGAACATGTTTGTATGGGAAATCTAAAATTAATTCCCAGGCTGTTGAACTTTAATTAAATTTTGCTGCTCAATAATGATGCTTTGTATCTTCTGTTAATTCCTAAAAAAACCTAATTCAAACATCTGTAGGTTCTGCTGGAAGAGGTGAGTAAATAGGAGCTACTTATGGATTCTGGTATGGTGAGGAAAGAAATTATTTCTCCCTCATCATTGGAAACTCATTCGCAGTCTCTGAAAAATTTTGAATTAAAGAAAATTTTCATAGGCTCGCCTAGGGCATTAAAGAGATTTGGAGCATTAATACAGAAGTAAGCTTCCTGCTGTGCTTTGCATGACAACAACGTTAAGGGGTTAAGGAATGGGCAGGAAGTCAAAGATATGCATTAGATCATCCCTCAGTTTGGAGAGTCCCAGGAGCCAGGTGACAGAGTTCTCCTTCCCAGCATGTGTCTTCTGGACACAGATTCTGCTCTTCACACCAGAAAAAAGTCAGTTTTCATCGGGACCTGCACAGAGATCCAGGCATGAAAACTGTCACCACGAGTTCTGCCACGTGAGGTTTACTGATGTGCTCAAGTGTTTTTTTCTTATTCTAATGTATATACTTGGCAATGTGAGGCCTTAAGTTTCAGCTTTCATATTTTCCAGATTCTGCACTGCATTGGTATGCAACTCTGAACTTCACATGAGGCGTTAGCAAGTTCTCCTCACAGCTCAGTCAGACAAAACAATCCTTTTCCACCCCAGAACCAAATGAGCTGCACCTTCAGGCCCAGAAAGTGCAAACAGCAGAGGATTGAGGAGAGCAACCTGGGAGGGTGGGACTGCATCACCTGAAGTGTAATTGGACAATTAACCCCAATATGGAAATGGACCAAAACTCATAAAAGTGGGAAAACTCGTGGCCAGGTGTCCTTCTTGGGTGGAGCCTTGGCCAGGCTCTTGTACTGCATCCTCTGAAGGCCTTTTAATAAATCCCTACTTTATTCCTTTAACTCTCTCTAGCCTCTGTTCTAAGTAGCCTCTTAAGGCATCAAATGTGGCTGGAGACAAAGGAAATACGTCCCCATTAGTTATGTGGAGCAAATGTTCTGCTTTTTTCATTTAGTCAATTAAGATGCTGTTTGTAAGTACAAAATGTTTGTTCTAGACAAGCTGATATATGGAGCTGAGCTGGAGCTGCATTTTCCAGGAACAAACAGTCCCATGGAATGTGTGCTCGCTGTTTGGAGCTGGGAGAAATGTCAAATGCAAGTAGATTTTGTAAAACCTCTCTGGTTTCTCTGTGTGAATATTAATGATGGTGGCTTGCTGTTTTCATGATAAACTCTTTCAGCTATTAAATTACTGGAACGAAATCCACCACTTTGACAAAGATGCCTGGATGAGTCATGTTCATTTATAAGAAAGGTAATTTTGGTTGGTTTCTGACTCTAAAAAAAAATTTTGCACAATTTTGTTGTGGTTTTCATTTAAACACACACACACACACTTTTTTTTTACATAATGAGAGGGCTTTAATCTAAAATTTCTGGGGAAGGGGAACCTTAATCCATCCTACTCCTACTAGTTTGATGTCAGTGCCAGCAAGAGAAACCTGGAGTGGGGTTGCAGGTCAGCAGAGAAAACCTGAAGAGCAGCAGGAGGATTTCACAGGATGGGTAAGGTTGGAAGGGACCACTGAGGTGATCTGGTTCCACCTCCCCTGCCCTCTCTGGACAATCTCTTCAGGGTTTGCTCATTGCACAGGGAAGAAGTTCTGCCTCATGTCCAGGTGGAATTTCCTGGACATCAATTCCTGCCCATTCCTCTTTGCTCAGCACTAAGGAGAAGAACCTGTTTGTGGGGTTTTTTTGTTTGTTTGTTTGTTTTTTCCTTCCTGGGTTTTTCTCCAGTGTCTGGCCCTGGATTATCCCAACTCGTCATGGACAGCCACCCTGATTTGTTCCTGATCTATTCCTGCTTTCCCAGACATATTGCAGGTTTCCTTATCAGCTGTACCACTCCAATTGCAACCTCCAACCTCCAGCTGCAGAGAATATCCCAAAGCCACAGGTGTTTTAGTAGCTCATCTTTTGTGCTCTTTAGCCAAGACACGATTAAAAATCCTGACTCTTCCTCCTCTCTCCCATCAGCATCAAATGCTGGATTTTGAAACTCTCCAGGGGGATAGAAAAAGAATGCTGAACTGGTATGAATAAAACAATCTTTTCCAAAGGAAAGCAGCTTGGAAAAATGTACTTTTTGGAGTTGGAAAGGATTGATTTCTGACAGTTTCCACCTGCTGGAAACCCCGTTGAGCTCCCTGGGCTTGTGTAACTCGGGAGGCCAAGGCAGATGAGCACAAGAGCCTCTCCTCCCTTCTATCAGTGAAGGCAGAGGCATTTTTGCTCCTGTTCTGTGACGCTGATAAAGCCTGACACTGTTTTATCTGCTGCTGATCTCACCTGGAGGGAATTTAAGGGTGAGGTGTCCTGGCTTGAGCGAGACCAATTTGTTTCGGTTTTGGATAAATACCAAATCATTCCTCACCGTGGTGTTTGGAGATCCTTCCCCAGATGAGTGATGTGGGTTTGCAGCCCCAGAGCTGGGCTTGGTGCCAGGGGACACTGCTGAAGCTGCTCCCTGGGCAGGAGGGGCAGAGCAGGGGCCCCTTGCTCATCCCTGGCTGGGTGATGGTCAAGACAAAGGCTCCAGGGCTCTGTTATTTTGGTGTTACCTCTGTAGAGTGTGAGAGCTGTGGGATGGAGAGGGAAAAGTGGCTGGAGAGAGGTCAGAGACTGAGCCATTGCAGAGACCAAACACCCTAAAGGTTCCAGCTGTGGCTCTTGGCCAGTTATGCAGCTCCAGAAGCCCTTATTACATAAATCAGTTTCACCAGGGTACATTTCATAACCAAAAAACATCATTTGAAAGCACATTGCTTCCAAATTCAGTCCGTCCTGAGAACAAAAAGCCTTTGTGAGATGTTTTGGGAGACGCCCTGGGGACCAGCAGCAGTTTGGGCAGGAGGAGCTGCACCAGCTCTGCCTTGTGCTTTCTGCTTGTCTGAATCCATGAAGTGACAGAGCCCCACAGGCTGGTGAGGGCACAGCCCCTGGTTTGCCCTGGAGCAGGTGCTGGGTTGCTGTTGTTTTCAGCCCTTATTTAACAAAAAGAAGCTTCACACAGATGACAAAGGCAGTGAACAGGAGCGTGACACTTGATTTCTTTTTAATTTGGACAAGGCAGAGAAGTCACGTGCCAACATGGCAGGAAATTAGATTTTGATTTTTTTAAAACTAAACCACAATGGTGTTATGATAAAATCCCAGGAAATCTTGGAGGTAACGGAGGGGGGAGTGTAAATACTGATGCCCCAAAGCCTGGAAGTTTATGAGGCATTAAAGCAGTGCCTGGAGCTCTTTGGTACCCTGTAAACTGTTCTGTTACATAAGCAAGTCTTCTTATGGCTTAACTCGTGGATATAAAATCCCCCCAGGCTGATAACTGGAGATGCCTCAGCCTGGAAAATCTGTCATTTATTTACTTTACAGGTTTGGAGGAATGAGGAAGCTTAGCTGTATTTAAGTCTTTCTGGGCTCTGTGGTTGCTCCACAGCAAAAGTTGCTGTTTTGGCCATAAAGCTGCATCCAGGTTGGCTTCCCACTGGGGTTTGACTCAAATTATATTTGTAGCCTCGAATTCCTGCAATTCCACTAAGGATTTTTCTGCAAATTGTAACAAAAAAATTGGCATAAAACTTGTGTGATTAGGGAAAGGGTGTCCAGGAATGTTCAGCCCTGGCTAAATCACGGGGATGCTGCCAGTGGCTCGAGGAAGCTGAGCTGGGGAAAGGTTTGTGGCAGCCTGGACCACATCTCCAGCATCCACATGGTCTCCCTGCCCCAGTGAAATAATCACCCAGGCAGTTCCACAGCTGCAGCCATGTGTGTGAACAGCTTTTTCCTTCAGTGGGCTTAAACAGCCCCATCAACAGGTCCCAAGGAAAAAGTAAAGTGATTTTTATGGAGCTTGCTCTGTGTTTTCAGGTGTGAAAGCAGCCTTGGGCAGCTCGGAAATGCCTTGAAACCATCTTTGCATCAAGCCAGTTCACGTATTGTGGCACGCTCTGTGCTGCTGGTGCTGGAGCAGCTGAAGCTCAGTGGTGCCCAGGAGAGGAGGGTTTGTGAGGGTGGCACTGCCCCTGACTCCTGGTGACACTGGCTGGCACGACCTGCCCCAGGGTGACCCGTGGGGATGAGGAATCCTGCAGTGCTCCACGTGTTTGCATGACAAAACAAAGTGATTTTAATTGTTAGAGGGCCTTGTGTGTGTGTATATATATATTATTATTATTATTTTCTTTTTTTGTTGTTGTTTAAATGTCCCTGCTGCTGCACTGAGAAGAGAGTCTGAAGGGCAGATTGTTGCCTATGGAGAAGGAGCTGGTGAAGTTTCTCTGCAGCTGAGGATGTTCTCTGGCCTCAGGCAGCTGCCTACACGTGGTGACCTGCAGCAAGGGCCACCTCCAGCCCACCTTTGTCCCTCTTTCCTTCCAGCACATTGCACAGACTCACCTGAATCTGAGCTGCTGATGTTTTTATTTTTAAAAGCAATCTATATCCCCAAACCCTTCTAACTTCTCAGCAAACTGAGAGCAAGCAGGGTGCTCTTGGCTGAACAGGAATTTTTGTAAGGTTTTGCTAAAAAGTGTCTGTTTTCAATGCTTTATTTCAAAAAGTGACCTTGCTTGATGGAAAGCAGAAAAAAATGGATTTTTTTTCCCCCCCCTTCTATAGGGATGAAATCTAACATGAAAAAATACCTGTTGGATGTAAGAGTTGAAGTTTGGACAAACACTTGCCCAGTTCTCTGTCTCAATAGCAGTGACTTTCAGAGGTGTGGTCGTTGTCTTGGTATAATCATTGCAGAGAGAAAACCACAGAGCTTTGGCACCAAACTCTGCCAGAGCAGTTCCAACACTTGCAGTGTCAGTGTCTGCATCAGTGTGAGTGCTCAGGTGGCGCTGAAAATGAGGGCAGGGAAAAAGCCACTTCTGGGACTTGGACCCATCCCTGAATAATCCCGATGAAGACGTGAGTTCCGCAGTTATTTAAATCCTGTAGAAAGTCATACAGGGTAACTGAACAATAGAAATCTCCCTTTTGTGCCTCTTCACTGCCTGTGTTTCAATTTCCCCAGTCACCTGTCAGCTCTTTGATGTCCTTGGGTGGTGCAGGGCTGGGTGTGGAGTGCTGAAGCTGCTGCTGGGAGGTTGGTGCAATTCTTGATGCTGTTACTTGTTTGTGGGGGTTTGAACAAATTCTTTGCTGTGCCTCAGTCTCTCTGCTGTCAACAGATTATGATGTTTATCATCGTTGTGAAACACTTTGTTTTCTACAGTTAAAAAGCCAGGAATAAATTCTTTTTATTATCCTGCTACACAATTTGCCTTTCTTACCTCTGCAGCACCCGGGGATCCTATTTTGATGATCTCCATTTTCTACTTCTCCTTTTATTGCACTCAGATGTTATGCAAAATCCCAAGGTCCAGTTTTCAAACAGAACTCCGAAGGGAGAGGATTAAATGGATATATTTTCAGGGCATGAACGTGGCCTTTGAAGGATGCTGCTGGAAAGGAGAGAATTTCCCCCCACATCCTGGTGTATGACTCCGTGGAGTGTCTGCCCTTTGGATAAAAGCTCTGCCATGGATCAGGGCAGGTGGGGGAAGAGATCAGGACATTCAGGAGAATTCCTGCTTCTCTTGTTCTGGAAGTTTTTTGGCTGTAACTGCCTGGCTGAGGTGTGGGTTCATTGTGAGCCAGGCAGTGGTTGGGTTAGCTAAGCAAACCTGGAGCAAGTTTCATCTCTGTCTGACCTTCATTTGCTTCCCAACAGCCCCCCCAGGCCTTAGTAAATAAATAATTTCCCCGGCAACATGCAAATGGAGTTGCCATTAATATTTACAACAGCTGTTATTTACTAAATAGAGTTCTTGGTTAACTGTGTGTTTATTGAAGGCTTGAATAAAGTCAGAGTGTGATCACTGTTATGTAGCAGCTGCAGGCTTGAGGATGGGGAAAAGAAGAAATAATGAGTTGGCAGGTGGCCTGTAATTACCTGCTTAGGATGGTCTTGGTGTGAGATTAAATGCTCAGCACTCGCCCTGGAAATGCAGTGCCTTCCCTGGCTGATGTGTGGTGTGTCTCTGGGGCAGGGGGCTCACGTGCAGTGCATTCCAACCCTGAATCTCTGCTCTGAGCTGAGTTCCCTCCTCAGCTGAATTCCTGACTGGTGTCAGTCCTGCAGGACCCTTACAAAGGGGGCTGAGTTCTCTGGGTGAAAGTCACATTTTGGTTCACTTTGCTGGCTTTCAGAGCTGGTTAATCTGGCAGGGATTTATGTTAATGTGTCAGGGCTTTGCAAGACTNTTTTTTTTTTTTTTGGCAGCTGGAGTCCTTCTGAATTGCAATTTAAATATCAGTTTAATAATCAGAATTTCTTATTTATTTTGCTCAGTGAATCTGATTAAAGTTTTATGGGATATAGATTCCTCAATTTCTCTTATGTTTCTTTATGCTGGAGCATTTTAATTTACCCTTCCATCATTGGGATGGTAAACAAGGAGGAAGGTCATGGCTTGAGCATGTTATTTTCTAGGCTGCTATTCATCTTAAAGAGATGGAGCTAATTATGAAATGCCTTTTAGCACTAGAAATACCCAGTGCAATTTGTTCATCAGTGCTGGACTGTGCTCGTTTATTCTGGGTTTGTGCAACCCACATGAGACTTCTTCAACCTTGAATGCTCCAAAAATTCTGTCTTTAAGTGTGTTTGGGTGTCCTGCAGCTCTGACCATGGGCAAGAAGGCTCAGGGGCTGCTCCTGCCTGGTCACCTGAGGGATCCTCTGTGCCAGCCCAGCTCCCCTTCAAATTATTTCGCAAATTACACTGACTGATGCTGGGAAAGTTGCTGAAAAGATGGCTTGCTCAAATGGTTTTCAGTCCCTTATTTGAAATACTGTCTGTGTTCGATATTCTGGTGTCTATTAGCTGCTGTTCCTGCAGTGGTGGGCATTCCCAAATACTCCCTGCAGCTGGGTGAGACCCTGGACACCCCTGTGGGCACTGGAGAGATGTGGGTATTGCCAGGGGTGCCCTTAGGGAGCCTAAACTGTGCTCAGTGGGTGCAGTTCTGAGTGTAAAATATTGAGAATATAGGGGACAGATCTTATTGCAAAGTTAATATCCTACTGCATGTAAACGTGCTGAGAGCCAAATGTAAATTCTTGCATTTCCTGTCTTGTAAATGCTCCATTTGGCAGCTGTAATAATGTTTCATGATAAGGTATATCTTAGTGGTGCTCTCATTTGATTGATGGAGAGCACAGTAATGCCACAATGGTAAGAGAAAAACCAGAACCCTGGGAAAGATTGTAATGAATTCTTTTTGCCAATAGAGTGGAAACCCTTTTTCTTTCTGCTGTGTTACTGTTCTAGTCCAAAGGGGAATGAACAATCTTGAATGAGAAGAATTATTACTGTTAGAAGGTGTAAAATACATGGTTTAATATTCTGTCAATGTGTGAATACACTTAAAATTGTGTGTGCTTTACATTGCAAAATAATCTAAAAGAATAATTCCTGCTTTTTGTGCATTTGCCTAAGATATAGCCCACATATATTGAAAATAAAAAAAGGTGTCAAACTGTTTCCTGAAAAATAATAAGCACAGCACTTTAGGGAGGTGGAGAATTATTTTGAGAAACAGACTCTGGGATATACATAATTTACAGTGCTGAAATATATTTAATTGCTTGTTTTCTCTTTCAGCACAGGAACGTGTAAATCAAACTCTTAATTCATTGCAAAGCTGTTTTGTGTCTAGGTCAAAACTGCAAGGCATCATCCCAGTGTGATCTGTACTGCTGGAGACATGGAAGAGTCCTTCACACTGCTGATTGAGTGCTGTTTGGAAATGGACTTGAATTATTCACCACGTATTTACCCACAAACAAAAGAATTTTCTTTTAATCCTGCTCTGGTTTTACATCACACTGTGATTTACTGGATGTGGAGCACAGGTAGAAATTCTGTTGTGGCAGGAAAGCAGCAGAACCAAGCTCCAGAGGCAGAGCTTGGAGCTGTGCAATTGTGTTTCATCCATCCTTGGGGTGCAAGAGGAGGACAAAGCAGAAGATTCACATTATAAGTAACTAACTGCACTTGTGCCTTGGATCTCTGGTGGCAGCGGGACTCGCTCTGACTACGTGTTCTCTGTTTAGTAATTTGATCTAGAGCTGCCTTTGCCTCCTCTGGTCTGCTTTTCCTTTATAGCCTGGATGTGGATTGATGGAAAATTTTTCCCAGGTCACCGCACAAATTGGAAAAGAGATTATGGTTTGGTTTCACCTTTCCTCAAGCTTTTCCTTCCATGATCTTTCTGTATCACTTGGACCCTGCCTTAGGATCCTGAAGCTCACAGAAGACATTTGCTGTGGGCAATACAAAATGAATATTAACTGTTGGATGCTGGAGTGTGTGTGTAGACTGCAGGGAATCCTCCTGACCACTGAGTGTCATTGTTAACTCAGGAGAAATGGGGCAATGAGAAAAGATTTTATTTGGGGAGGATGGGGAGATGAATCTGTGTGGGGAGGGCATTGCCATCACTGAAATGGTTTGGTGGAGGCCAAGGTTAACTTCCCTCAGAGGTGCAGAGTGCTCTCCAGCAGGCTGGAGGCTGGGAATGGCACAGAGTTGCACATTTGCTGCCATGTTTCTGTGGGAACAGGGACACCTTGGCTGTGCTGAGATTAAGGCTGTGAATTTCTGGGACCCTCTCAGCCGGGTGTCCAAGGCTGCTCCGTGGTGTCTCTGCTCACCTCCCACCCAGCCCAGGCCTCTGAGTTCTCCCCAAAGCTGATGGCACTTCTGATGTTTCTCTGGGTCCTCTTCTTGGGGCTCGTGCCCACTGGAGCCTCCCCTGTCCCTGTGGGGTGAGACACAACATTTTCCACCCTGGTCTCAGTGCCCCTGTAGGGCCCTGGCTGGTGCCTCTCTTGAAAATCTTCTGGTAGAAGCCATTGCCATCTGAGGCCAAATTATTATTTCCATAGAAGGCAAAATACCTTGAGAGAAGTAGTTCAAATAGGGCTTTGTGCAGCTGTTTTCAAATAGTGAAAATACATATTCAAATAGTGAAAATACTTATTACCTGTAAGTATTCCCGCTTCTCTTTGTGGCCATGACTGTTATGTGAGCAGAATGCAATTTCCTCATATGCTAGCTTACAAATTAATACTTTTCCTATATTGTCCAGAGAACTGAAGACTTGAAATTCTAATGCCCTACTATGGAGTATTTACTGTGCAGGGTAAAGTCACCTTTGTCATCATTACCCGTGCTGGGACTCTGTTTTTGGGAGTTTGGGCTTGAAATGCATCCTGCATTAGCCCTCATGTTAATAATATTGCCTTCAATGAGGGCAAAAGCAAAGGAGGAATGGGAATTGGGCTGGGAGAAGGAAACTCACCAGTATTTGGTGCTGGATTTTCTAAGTGAGCAGTGGTACTTTAATCCTTCTTTAAAATAATCTTATTCTTCTATTTTTGTGCTGCACCTTAACAAGCAGTTGCTCTGCAGGGTTGCCTTCAACACTGATAAAACCAGGCTCTTTCCTTTGCAGAATGGCAGAAATCTGTCTTAAACCCCTCTATTATTTGCAATAAGATACTGGTGTTTTACTGACAAAGCAGGAGAGGAAAGCTCCTCCAGCTGCCTTCACTCCTCTAGGATTGAACAGCAATATTGTCATTGTTATTGCCCAGCAGTTATGCTGCCACGAAAACACCCCTTTTTTGTTCTCACACCTACTTAAACTGGGCACCTCAGGCTGGAGAAGGATTTCTGGGTTCTCTGGTGCGTTTGGGCAGAATTTTCAGTGCTAGAGGAGAAAACTTTCTGCCCAAATGGCCTTTCTGTAAATGTGGAGGGTTTGTTTGTTTTGCTTTAGCTCGAAATCACTTCTCTGCTGTGGCTGAAGATGTAATTCAGCCTTGCTTTGACTGGTGACTATTCAGAGCCCTCTGGGAATTCAGGCCTATTATTGCTCCACTCTGGGAATAGTTCCCTGCCCCATGAGTTGAGAACTGCTTAACTCCAGTGCCTCTTGAGTGGATTCAATCAGTACAAGCTGCAGAGAGAACTCTCCCTGTTCCAGGCAAGGGGCAACATTAGCATCACCCCAGGATGGCAGAGCCTGGGAAAAACCACATGGAGGCTGAAATGCCATGGGCATCAGCACAGGAAAGGAAGGCAGCACTGAAAAAATACTAAAAGTGATGTATTTTCTCATCAGTATTTTATTTTTATTCATAGCAAATTAAAGTCTTCAGCTGCTCCCTCTGTCCCTGTCAACACCAGCTCTTGATGCCACGCTGCTCGTGTCTGCTGACCTGGGAGCTGACTGCTTGCACTCAGAAAAAAAGAAATAAAAAGAAATTAAATAGAGCTATTTGAAAGACTACACTCAAGTGGCATAAAATTACATCACCCGACCCCAAATCAGCATCACTCCTAAGCCTGAATATCTTGTTTTCTATGAAAATAATTCTAAAATGTCATTCAGGGTTCATCTTTCCTAAAAATTTCTGATTCGGAAAAAAATAATCCTTGCCCTACAGCAGCTGGATGGGGGAAAGTTTTCAAGGAATCAAATGTTATTTGGTCCTTTGTGCTTTCCCTGAATTTTGGATGAGGATGATGGGTTTGTTTACTCTTAAAAGGCTTCCTTGTCATTCACTGTTGATCATTTCTACTTGACACCTGTCACTAATCTTTACCTTTTCTCATTTTCCTCCCCAGATGCTCCAAAAGTCCTGATGTTGCTTTATGGAGTTTTCAGGGACAGCTGCTTGCTCCATGCCTTTACTCCCTGCCCCAGGAATGATCAGGGAGGTTTTCCATGGGATCTCCCATCCCTCAGCAGATGTGTATGGGCAGAACAGACACAATAAAAAAATCAGGGATTATTTCTGCAGCCGCTGAGACATCAGCCACGTTTGACTCTAGGAAAGGTGTCTGTGGACCAGAGGTAAAAGGTGATTTATGGTGGGTAAAACCAAATTTGCCATCTCCCCACGGCCTCCTGAGCAGCTGCTGTTCACCAAATTTATCTCCAGTGCATTGTCACCAATGTCCTGGGTGGAAAATGTTGGACAAAGGCTGTCACCCAGCTGTTACTGCTAAAAGAAGTGCATTTCTTAGTGGTAAAAAAGAAAAAATCATTCAATGAGAGTACTGGAATTAATATCCTTAAGTAAATTACTCATTCTATAGAAAGGTCCTCTTTTAAGCTGAGGTATAACACTTTGAGGTGGACACATCAGTCAATTAACTTTAAAGCAGGGCTTACTGTATTTTGTCTATTTTTTATTTGGATGGATTTCTGTCATGGTTCACAAAAAAACCCACAAAACCCCCCAAAAAATCCATTCCACCTAATAAAATGAAATATATTGCAGTTTAGGACTTGGCACTTGGTTCTTTCTTTATGAAAGTGTTTGGGTGACCTTTGCCTTCATGAAAAAGAGGGGGGTTCACAGCAGTGAGTAAGGCCTGGCAAGGATCTGTTCTGCCAAAGTTTTTGCCCAGAATTCCACCAGAGACCTGAGGAGAAGCTGCTTTTTTTTTCTCTCTCTCTTTTTTTTTTGGAGCCTTCTCTCCTTGAACTGTGCTGCTGATGATTTGTGGTCTGTGTCACCCACCTGGGTGCTCCCTTGGGCTGGACCTCCTGGTTTTTCTCTGCTGGTTTCTAAAAGCTTGAGAGAGGTTCACGCTTCCATCAGGGTCCACATGGCAGTGTATTGTGCTTGCATTTATTTCCATTTTTGCAAGTCAAATTTGCAATTTGTGTGGATGTCTGCAGCGAGCAGCAGCTGATGAGTGTGAGCTACCCGAGTTCTGCAGAGCCCTGTAGGGACAGGGAACTGCTTTTGGGAGGTCCAGCTGGCATCACCCCAAGCTGGGAAGTGGACAAAAATAATGGCATACAGGGGATCTTTTCCTTTACACACTAATATTTCTGAAATCCCATTTTAGCCTCAAGAAGCAATTCTTTAAAATAATGACATGCTTTCAAACTCGGTGGTATTCAGCCTCATAATAGTTACATTTTCCCTGATGGCTTCCCTGTGTGAGAGGGAAGTGTTTTATTCTCTCCATTTTACCTTTGGGGAGAAAAGTGCTGAAGTGACTTGGCCAAAGCCTGAGCAGGTGTGACTGCTGCAGTGGGTACCAAAACCATGTCTGTGTTCCCAAAAAACAGGTCTGTGTTCCCAAAACCACATCTGTGTTCCCAAAACCACGTCTGTGCTCCCCAAACCACGTCTGTGCTCCCAAAAACCATGTCTGTGTTCCCAAAACCACGTCTGTGCTCCCAAAAAACAGGTCTGTGTTCCCAAAAACCATGTCTGTGTTCCCAAAACCAGGTCTGTGTTCCCAAAAACCAGGTCTGTGTTCCCAAAAACCAGGTCTGTGTTCCCAAAAACCAGGTCTGTGTTCCCAAAAACCAGGTCTGTGTTCCCAAAACCACGTCTGTGTTCCCAAAAACCACGTCTGTGTTCCTGGCTCCTGCTTTTCCCCTGGAGCATCACCCATCTCCAGCAGCCATGGGTGAGCTCACACTCCCTTCTGTCTGTTCATTTTTGCACCAGCAGCTGGCTGCAGATCAGGTATTGTTTCACATCCAGGTACCTGCTTGGGAATCCTGGTGTGGGTCTCTCCAAACCAAATCTCCCTTAGGAGGGGATGGTCCCAGGCAGGAGGTCTGATTTGGTGTTAGGGTTTGACTCTTGCCCCTGGTTTATTTAGCAGGACAGGTCTGAAGGCTGCAGCTCCCTTTACCCCACTGGAACCTGCAGGAGGTCTGGGTGCTGAGGTGTTTTGGGAGGTGCAGGGTGCTCTCCCCTGCTTCTTCCTTGGCTCCAGTTCTGCCCATCAGCTTTGCACCAACACACACCGCTCTGCCTGGGGCTGCAGCAGACCCAAAATAAACCAATTATGCAGCCAGAGAGTCACCCACAGTTACTGAGGGAATGGCAGGGCAGGGAATGGATACACCAGCTCCACTGGCTGCTTTCTTGTCTTGTTTTTGGAGCAGGTGAAACAACTTGGGGAAAAATTTGTCTGTGCTGGCAGTTCCCACCTCTGCCGTCTGTGTTTATGCTGCAGTCAAATGATTTATTTTTTGTGAGTTAAAGGCATCTCTAGTTCTAATGCAGAGCTTAAGCACTCCTCATTTTGACTCAAAGATCCTCTGTTGCTGGTGAAACTTCTGTGAGCTGTGCTGCCAAGGAAACAGGCAGTTAATTGAAGGGCAGATTTCAGCCAGCCTGGGGACAGGGATGCTCGTGTCCCTCTGGCTCAGCCACTGGAGGAACTGTGGTGACTTCCAGTTGTCCCCATGGCAGAGGGAGCTCCTTTAATGAGCAAAAATGAAGAGAAGTTGAAGAAAACTGTGGTGTGGTGGCATTTGGGTTTTGTTGTGTGTAATTGGCTCCTTTCCACTGAAGGGCTTTCACCATCACGACTTTGAGCTGTCCTGTTCTCTCCCCTTTGCCTCTGATTAACTGGGGAGATTTTGAGTAAGTCAGACCCTTTCTCTGAGCAAGACTCTGCTCTTGAACTCAAGAGTGACACAAAACCCAGCCAGGGCTGAACTTAGCAGGAGAGCTAAAAATTCCAGCGTGCTGTAATAATGCTGAGTGCCCAAGTAATTTAATAACTTGCTGAAAACAGGAATTCTCCTCCCAGTCCCTCTCTTTAGTCACAACTTCTGTGATGCAGAACTGTAAAGCCCCACAGGGAGTAGTGAGGCAATTTTTGCATGGCCCAAACCCAGTGTTTGCTGGAAAAGTGTTGGTGCTGTGGGAAGGCATTCCTCCTGTTGGTTTAACCTGTCCTTGCGTGATGGTTCTGGCTTATTTTTCTGCCAAGATTGGGATTAATACAGTCACAGTTTCATGTTTGGACTTGGTGTTTATTATTTCTTATCTATTTACAGACTCATGAGCCATGAGCTCTAACTAGCAAGTGAGAGAAATGAGGTAAAATGGAGCACCTCTAACTCTTCCCAAGGTTATTTAAGCACTAATCCCCCAATAAGGAGGTGACACTTCTATTATTTATATTTCTGACCCAATAATGAGCACCCAAGGCCCCCAGTCTGGACCTTTTCCACCCAATTACAGAAAACCACCCAAACCCGTGAAGAAGAAGGAAGAAGAAGGTGAAGAAGAAGGACCCAGACAATGCCCAAAGTCCTTCATCTTTCACCATACATTACCATATACTAAAATCCCAAATCTTAGTTTTTCACCCTGTGAGATCACACAATGCTATTCAAACTCCACGCCCACAGCCCCAGTGCCATCACTCAATTTCAGGAGCCTGTTCCATGGCCCTGAGTCAAATTCAGTGCTTGTTTGAGGGTCAGTGCCTTTTAGATCAGAAAACCTGAAATTTTCAGCCTCCAGAGTCCCAACACTTGAGGAGCTGAGTTGCTGATGGATGTTGTGAATGACACATGCACACACACAAAATCACAGTGGGACCAGAGGCCTTGCCCCACTTGGCTTCTCTGTGCCATCAGAGGGGAGTTAAATTCATTTCCCATCAGATATTTACGATTGCTTTGCCACACAGATTGAGGAACATGCTCATACAATTCCAAGCTTTGCTGTTGGGACTTTGAGTTAGAGGTCCTGTTTCCATGTGGAGCTTGCAAAGTGTCAGAGCACAAGTAGCCTGGGGCCTCCAATTTTCCCAGAAGAGAGAGTTATTAAAATATACAAGAGTAATAGGCATTAAAGCATACAACAGTAATTGCTACAGGAAATGGGAAGGCATTTGTCAACCTGTTGGAGAGAATAATTAGTGTAAGTCTGGGGAGAGTAAAGGATGAAAGCATGAATTAGAGAACACAAAGAGCTATATTTTTGTTTCCTGTTAAATGGCTTTGCCTTCAAATGAGCTGTTCTGCACAGAGAATTTCCCTCACTATACTTAATTTGTCACTATTTAATTTATTTTTTTTTTTAGAAATACAGTCCGCTCCCAAGGTCTGGATGCCTCCAGACAGTCTAGTTGGTGAGTTGTGCTGAATTCCAGGCCTGAAATCAGTCTGAGCATGACTTCACATGCTGGGGCCTCCAACAGGTCTATGAATAGCAAACCAAAAAGAAAAAGCAATTCTAATAATTCAAATTGGCTTGCTTTCTTCTCTTATTAAATTTTCATGATTTAAACTCCTTTCAGGTACTCGTGTGACTTCATTACTTCAGCAGCTTATAGGTAATAACAAGCTTAAGAATCCAAAATGACACATCTCCTCATAAAGCACCTTGATGTACTTTTAAAGAGCTTTGCAAAACTCTCCTAATGAGCCTACCAGTGACAAGCAGTCAGAACGGTAAAGGGCAAGAAATCTTCCAAATTTGGTGGTGTGCTGTGCAGCTTTGAAGCAGCTGGAGAAAGGAGCAGGAGATTCCATGAGGGGTCTCACACCACACTGAGCATCTCCACGCGGAAAATGGATCCAGCTGCAGCTTCTGGGCACAGAGCAAATAAAATTGTGGACATCTCACTTATAACTGCAATAAGAGCAGGTTAATGGAGCTGCTGGTTGAGTCTGATAAGGAGAAAAGGCAAGTTTGGGAATGGCAGCTGTCAATGCCAGGCTGGAACAAGGAAGGAGAGATTAAAATCTCCAAGTGGTCCCGCCAGCCCTTTAGCAGAATAGGAGAGGTAAAGGAAGCTAATAAATTCCAAAGGATTGCTGAAGTCCTGTTTCTTGCTCAGGGAACAGGAATAGACAGATGAAATGCAGGAAATCTTATTTTAATGCATGGAGAAATAAGAGATGTGGAACAGCAGAAGAGTCTGACTTTTTAGAGGGTGTCTTAGTTATAGAGAACCAGATTTTGTAGGAGATGGAAATGCTTCCAACTCCTCTAGAAAAAATCTGAGACAAAACCCCTCAGTATTGATATATCCCCTTATGT
This sequence comes from Hylia prasina, assembly GCA_013397195.1. Classification (NCBI taxonomy): domain Eukaryota; kingdom Metazoa; phylum Chordata; class Aves; order Passeriformes; family Sylviidae; genus Hylia; species Hylia prasina. Next base: position 304,355 of record VYXD01010098.1, on the reverse strand, counting down.
TTCAGACATCTTCTCTCATGGGTATCAGCAAAATTTATGAATGCAGAAAATCATATTTAGTTAAGAAATGAAGGAAACTGAGGCACGGAGCCCCTCAGGCTCTGCACCCAAGGTCCTGGGAGCTACAGGACACGAGGTCTTCTGGCTGCAGCTCTGCTCACTTGCACACAGCTCACGCCTTCACCCTCTGGCCATGTCCTAGGGGAGGCATTCACCACCTAAACCCCTTCTCTTCCTCTCCCCTGCTCCTGTGCAAAGCAATCAGGGGCCCAAAGGCTCCTCTTGCAGCTTCTCAGGAAAATACTTTAATTGATGACTCAAAGCTCCTGTGGTATCTATTTATGGGAAGCCTTTTTGGAAAGGAATTAATGATCTTAATGTCTGTGAATCACAGAGCATGGTTAGAAAGGCCACTCAGAGAGGTGTCTGAGGAACATTTAGATATTCCTTAAATAAACCTGGGGATTTTTTTCCCCCCCTCCTGGCTTCTGTTAAAAGCACAGGCTGCATCTATGCAGCTAATGAAATTTCCTGCTGATTGGACCCTAAACAATTACTGCATCTTCTGATTGCTAATAGCTGGGCTGCTAAGAAGAGAAGAGGCTCTATTAGGAGGCAGGGACCCAACAGGGAGCATCACAGCTGATGTCACCTAATGTCCTCTCCAGTGTACACCAGGAGTTCAACCTGTGTGTGCCTGATTAATCCCAGTGTGAGGCACCTGCAGCACTGGGATGGCGTTAATCAGGCCCAGCACGCTGCCCTGGGCTGCACATGGTGGTGGGGGAGGATTTCTCAGCTGCAGAGAGGCAGATGCTCATCTATTTATTAGCAGCAAGTTCATCACTTCATCATTTCCCGGTGCAGATTAAGTAGGAGACAAAAGGTTTCTTCTGGCAGCTTTCTGGGCAGCTATTGTGGCCAAATTAAAAAAAAAGTCTCCGTGACAGTGCTTTGTTCTTCCAAAATAAATGATGCTGTTCTTTCTCTTAACAACAAAACAGAGTGCTGCCAGCAGCCTGGTGTTCCTGGGGAGCCCAGCAATAATGAACAGGAAAATGAAGCCCCAAATCTTTGGGAGCAGCTTTGTGCAGTAAATCACCTGAACAGCGTGGTGTCGAGACTGCCAGGATGGACACACACCTCTCATTGGCAGGAGGATGTGGAATAAAAATAGAGCTGTTACTTTTGTCAGCAAGCACCACCACCTCCCCGTGCCCCACAGATGGGCTGGGTGTGAACCCCTCACCCCACTGGTTTTGAGGGGGGAGGATGAAGAAGGGAAGCTCAGCTCAATTGATACAGCTGTTATTTATTCTGCTCCTCCCTTCTCTGGCTCTTCAGGTCCTCTGAGAAGCCTCCCCCAGGCACTTTTCCTCTTCCTGAGCCTGTGGTTTCACTCCTTGGGCAGCAAAACGTGCTGTGAAGGGCACAATGAGAACTGGGGCTGTAAACTTGGTCTTTGCCTGTGGTGCATAACAGCTCAAGTGTGTTACTATTCAAGGCATGTTTTGAAGCTCCTATTTCCTCCATGTTCTGCAGAGAGAATGGTAAATGTGTGGAATTTGGGTGATGTTTCCTATGAGGTCCATAATATGAAGTTGATTAAGTCACTGAGTCTGTCATAAATTTGTTTACCAAGATATATGTATTTCTGGTAGCACAGAAATATTCTTGTGCCACCAGATGTTGGAATGGGGTGGGAGCTATCTGAACATACTGGAAAGGAATTCTGGGGGTGACTTCACGTGGCTGTGGGTTGGATTTCATGTGGTCTGCAAACTGCTTTGAGTTTGGGGTCTTCCAAGAATGGAATAGCTCAGTGATCCTGGCAGAGCTCTTACAATGCTGGTTCCTATTGGGGTTTCTGGAGTTATCAGTATATTTCTTGTGCATTGGTGCAGTGGAGTTTTTTTCAGAGTCCTTTTTTCCATATATATTGTAATATTTTCCCAAACCTTTCACCATTAAATTAACACTAGGGTGTGGAGGACATTTTTTGTTTTTACTTTCCATTCCTGTGGTAATGTTCTGTAGAAAGACTCTTCTCCAGATTTCATTAGGAAAAAAAACCAACCCTCTACCACTTTCTTCCAGCTGGGCTTCACCACTTCAAAATTGATCCTGTTTGCTCCCAGAACCAAACATCCTTATTTCCCTGAGGACAGCAATTTACAGATTTATCAAGTGGCTGTGGCCTTTATCTTGGAGATTACCTGGGTCCCCAAAGCTGAGTGCCCAGAGGGCCTTGTGATGTGTATTGAAATACACTTTGACTCAAATGGGATGAGGAGTTTCCTCTGGAGATGCTCTGGAAAGAAAGTCAGCAGGGACTGAAAAACAAATAAGGTTTGCTTGTAGTTTGTTGCTTTGTTGGTTTCCTGTCAAATACTTTGATTTCCTTTATTCCTCTAAGGCTCAGTTCTGGTTTTAATGGAGCTGTGGGTAAGGTGCGTTATCTATCAGGCTAAACCTCATGTTCCCAGAAGGAATATCTATTTTCTTAAGCTCCTCTGCCATCTAAACACTTCACTTTCCTTTTCAAACCTCTTCCTTTTCTCTGCCATATATATTTTTTTTTTTCTGCCAGGTTAGGTCTTTAGTCTCTCTTCCTTCAATTTTCTGTATCTCCTGCAAAATTTTCCCCCTTTAATCTTCAAATATGACTTTAATGCACAATCCCTGGAGGTTCCCTGCTGGGAGAACAAGAAGCAGCTATTTGAAACGTTAGGTCGTGCTTTACTGAGGTTGAACTTTCTGCTCATTAGAGAACAGGATTACTGCATGGCTACCAGGGAATAACAATAAAGGTGGTGGGTGTTTCTTCCCCCCTTTGTTCTGCAGCTCTACAAGAGCAGCTGCTTCAGGTGCCAGGTGGTTCCTCTGCTCCTGCCTGTGATGTGCAGCTCTCTGTGCTCCCAGAGAGCCTCTGTGGGCCAACCAAAGGCCATTTCAAATAAAATGATGGGTATTTGAATGCAATCATGTTGTGGCTGTGCAGTTCCTTGTGCTGCAGTGTGATCCATCTCCTCTGCCTGGAATGCACAAGGGGGTTTTCTGGTCTGGCTTTGGCTGCTCAAACACAGCTCTCTGTGATAAAATGCTAATGGGGCAAAACACAGGAAATGCAAATCACATGGAAAAGGAATTGGGCATGAGAGGATGATGAAAGATTACTCTCATTGCTGGGCTGTGTTCAATTAAACTGGGACTCCAGCTCCTGTGGAGCAGCCCTGGGTGTGTTTTTGAGGATGTCTGACAGAGAGGACCCTCAGGACATATTGAGAAAGATGTTGATAGTGATTTATTTACTTTACATAAGTATCTCTTTTCCTTGCTGAAGACTGCTGCCAGCTGCAGCCTGTGGTTTCCTCTCCAAATTTGCATGGGGGAGGAGAGAAAGTGAGGAAAAAGATGGATTTGACAAGGCACTACTTTGCATTTATCAATAGGAAACCAAGATCCATCTGACAGGGGGGGCTTGTGAAGGTTTAAGGCTGTGCCATGTAGTTTAATATCATCAGCTTCTCCTGCGTAATAGGGAACTTTTTGCTGTCAGGATTTCCCACTGGATGAGATGGCAAAGAACAATTACAAATAGGAATCATTTTGAAAAAGATGTTGGGAAGAAAATGTGTGTGGCTTTGAGGCTGGGAAGAGCCCTGGCAGCATCTTGTTGAAAGCACAGGGCTGTCTGAGGTGTTTCTGTATCTCATCAGGCACTGGGAAAAAGTGCCTGTGAGAGCCAGATCTCCCTCTGATATTTCATCCTGCCTGTTCTCAGCAAGTTTTGGGGTGGGAGGTCTTTGATGACTTTAAGGGGGGCTTTTCCTGGTAAAAGGAACAGCTCTAACAACCCTTGCAGGGTTGGTTATCTCCCACATATACTTCAGTCAGTCATAAATACATTTCTTGACATTATGCATTAGTTACAACAAATGAAAATCTCAATTATATGTACAGATCTAATGCTCAGCCTAGAATATTCCAGAGAAAATGTATATATAGAAAATGTATATATGACCACCCACAGATGTGCATAGGGACATGCACATATACATTTTCTGCTTTTGTAAATGTATTTGAGTAGTTTCAGTAACCAACTCTAAGACAAAAGGGTTGTCAATGATGCTGTGAGAGCAGGGCAAGTTTGCCAAGTGGAGGATCCCTCTGGGATTATGGATGCTTCCCTTGCACCTGCTTTCCACTGATAAGGGACAGGAGTAATAAATCCCTCTAAGATTGATTTTCCCTGGCCAGGAAGTCGTGGAGGTGAGAAGCTGCAAGCTCGATCTGTAATGCCACTTGCTGGGAATAGTGAGCTCCAACAAGGAAGAGGAAAATTGGAGTGATGATTTTAAGAAAACCCAGAAGGAGTCTGGGTTCTCTGCAGAGAGTCAGCCAAATTAGAGAAACATGTTCCTTTGAGTAGTACAAGTCTCACAAGCCACTTAACTCTGGCTGAGGAAGAATCCAGACCCAGAGACTGACCCAGAGGCTGGTTTGGGACCACCAGCACCTGCTGCTCCAGACACATTTGGAGACTGATTTGTAAATATTACTATTATTATTAATATATTTATCTCATTGATATGTTTATTAATTAATATTATATAGTCAAAATTTGATGTTTATTATATTTAATACTAGAATGTAATATATTTATTATTAATACCATTGTTATATTTATATTATTTATATAATTAGTAACAATAAAAATTATTATTTAACAATAATTTGTATTATTATTACCCTGCTGAGGGTCTGGATGGTGCCTCATGCTGCTCTGCAGCCTTTCCACCAGCGTCAGGGTCTGATGGAAATGGGGGCTGGGTGAGGCACCCCCAAAGGTGGAAAAAGACCTTTTGGGGTTCAGTGCTTGTGTAGGCACTTCAGCAAATCTTCTGGGCTCCCGTTTGCCAGAATATGTCAGTTCATTTGGTTATTTGGCTTCCTGGAAGGGCTTTCAGCAGCTGCTTTACCACA